>KQ999458.1:1213-11236 GCA_001598015.1 Dorcoceras hygrometricum | reverse complement strand
ATTGGGTTGGTCAACTCAGATGTCAACGAAGACAAAACTATACACAAGGTCGTTCAGACGTCAATACAACTGGATTAGTCAACTCAGATGCAACACAAAGGTAAAATGGTCGATAACATGAAATCTGAACAAACTTGGATATGAAGCAAAATTGGATAATGGTATAAAAACATGTGTTACTGTGAAATCTGGTTGCTAATCTACGAAACAGAAATCTGGCTATGGAACTAGTGCTGCAGTATTTACGAACGACAACCAGAGATACCAGTTCTGCTTATCAAACCAGAACAACATCCCGATTCGACCAGCATCACCGATTACCTGGAGTCAAGTTCAAACACTTCCATTCACCAGAAGAAGAACTTTGTGACTGTACATTGAACTGGAATCTGTCATGCTCAGCAATGTAAACAACATATTTTGCGTAAAACATCATTTGAGTTTCCGACGGAAACTAACTGTGAACCCGAAACAACATACATATTTTTCAAAACCAACAGAGGCATGAACAATAACTTAAACTGAACATAACTCAGGCAAGCAATCACAGAATTGAAAGGAATCAATATATGCTTTCATGGCGTAGCAAGAATCAGATTTACTTGCCTTAATACTGGGAACACAGAGCACAGCAGGTCACCACAGCAAGTCTCCTCAAGCACAACGACGAGCTCCACTGGTTTTAGATGAAAATGAAAGTTTCTTGCAAATAATGGAACTTATAGTTCATAAGGACAATAGGCATGGGAGTTGGTGGGTGTAAGGGGAAAAAAACACTCGAGTAGGCATGGTGTACCATGCTTACTTCTCAAAATTTTGTTAAAAGTCCCCTGTCACTATTTTAATTTGTAAAAGCGTTACTCAAGTCGGGAAAGAGCCATCTCCCATCTAAAATTATTTTATTTGCAAAATCTGAAAAATCTCTCGGTTTGTGCTCGGGGCGACAACTGCTCAGACCTCTGCCTTCTGTCAAAAATTTGAAAATAAGAAACCAGCTTACAAACAAACGAACAAGCTGAAATCTGAAATTTCAAAAGGGTCCTTGAATTAAAAAGGACTAGAAATTGTGGTCCTATGGATTTTGGGGCGCTACAACTCTACCCACCTTATAAAAATTTCGTCCTCGAAATTTACTTACCGAACAAATCTGGGTAACGACTATGCATATCATCTTATGTTTCCCACGTAGCTTCTCGTTCGGTTTGGTTAGACCACTGAACTTTAACCATAGGGATTCTACGGTTCCTCAGCTTCCTAGTTTCCCTAAGAAGAATCTTCTCGGGCCTTTCTTCATAGCTCAAATCTAGTGCTAAGTGAATTGGCTCAGCGCTTAGTATATGCGACGGGTGGGGAACATACTTCCTCAATGTTGAAACATGGAATACATTATGCACTAAAGACAGATGTGGGGGCAATGCTAATCGATAAGCCAACGTTCCTACTTTTTCAGAACTCATAAGGACCAATATACCTGGTATTCAGTTTTCCCTTCTTACCAAAACGCATCACTACCTTCATTGGAGCTACTTTCAAAAAGACGTGATCCCCAACATCAAAACTCAGCTCCCGACGTCTATTATCTGCATAACTTTTCTATCTGCTTTGAGCAGCTTTCATTCTTTCTTTAATCTTTCTAACAGCTTCCACTGTCTGCTCTACCAAGTCTGGTCCTAAACCGTCTCGTTCTCATACTTCATCCCAATGAAGAGGTGTTATACATTTGCGCCCATAAAGATCTTCGTATGAAGCCATCTGTATCGACGCTTGGAAACTGTTGTTATATGCGAATTCTACCAACGGTAGCTTCAGATCCCAAATTCCTGAGAAGTCTATAATACAGGCTTTGAGTAAATCTTCTAGGATCTGGATCACCCTCTCTGATTGTCCATCGGTCTGGGGGTGAAAACCTGTGCTAAAGGTCAACTTAGTACCTGAAGCTCTATGCAAACTCTTCCAGAAAGCCGACGTAAACTTGGGATCTCTATCTGATACTATTGAAATGGGAATGCCGTGAAGCCTCACTATTTCCTTCACATATAACTCTGCATATCTACTCACATCGTATGTTGTCTTTACTGACAAGAAGTGAGCAGACTTAGTAAGTTTTGTCTACTATAACCCAAATAGAATTATATCCTTGGGTAGTCCTGAGCAATCCAATCACAAAATCCATAGCTATACATTCCCATTTCCACTCTGGAATAGGCAATGGCTTCAGCATCCCTGCTGGTCGTTGGTGTTCAGCTTTCACCAGTTGGCATGTTAAGCACTCTGAGACAAACCTGGAAATGTCTCTCTTCATTCCTGGCCACCTTTATAACTTCTGGAGGTCTTTATACATCTTAGTACTTCCGGGATGTACATAGTATGGGGCTGTATGGGCTTCTGCCATCAAATCTAATCTCAGGGTGTCTACTTGGGGCACCCACATCCGTCCATGAAATCTGACTACTCCTTATTCCAAAAAATAGAGGTTGCTTCCTCTCTCTCTATCTTGTTTCACCCACTTCTGAAGTTGCTCATCCTTAAATTGTCCCTCTCGAATTTGGTCTATCATTTTCGAGTGAATGGTGAGATCTGCCAGCATCATAGCGCTGTCTTTGGGCACTAATTCCAACTCAAACTTCTCAATATCCTGAGCCAAATGTCTCTGGACAGATAGCTGGGCTAATCCAACAGATTTTCTACTTAAAGCATCTGCTACTACGTTGGCCTTTCCTGGGTGATAGCTGATGGTGTAATCGTAATCCTTTACTAATTCTAGCCATCTCCTCTGCCTCATATTTAGTTCCTTTTGGGTGAAAAAGTATTTGAGACTCTTATGATCCGCGAATATCTCACACTTTTCCCCGTAAAGGTAATGTCTCCAGATCTTCAAGGCAAACACTACTGCTGTCAGTTCTAAATCATGGGTGGGATAATTCTTCTCGTGGTTCTTCAACTGTCTGGAGGCGGAAATCACTCTACAGTCCTGCATCAATATAGCACCTAAACCCAACTTGGACGCATCTGTGTAGATAACAAACTTTCCTTGATTAGATGGCATGTTTAGCACAGGGGCTTCAATCAGTGCTTGCTTCAACTTCTCAAAGCTGAGTTGACATTCCGGAGTCCATTCTAACTTAATCTGCTTCCTAGTCAGCGAAGTCAAAAGAACAGCTATCTTCGAAAATCCTTTAATAAAACGCCTATAGTATCCTGCTAAACCCAGAAAACTCCTAACTTCTGAAACCGATTTGGGAACTGGCATTCTCGCACAGCTTCCACCTTTGCTGGGTCTACCTCCAATCCATCCTTAGATATGATATGTCCTAGAAAAGCCACTTTTTGCAACCAAAAATCACATTTACTGAACTTGGAAAACAACCGCTTATCCTTCAGAACTTGAAGCATTGTCCTCAGATGGTTTACATGCTCGAATCTAGTCTTGGAATACACTAAAATATCATCGATGAACACGACTACAAACTGATCCAAAAAGGGTTGAAAAACTCTAATCATCAAATCCATAAAAGCTGAGGGGGCATTAGTAAGTCCAAAGGGCATTACTAAAAACTCATAGTGGCCATAGCGTGTTCGAAAGGCAGTCTTATAGATATCTGCTGGTTTAATCTTCAGTTGGTGGTAACCAAATCTCAAGTCGATCTTAGAAAAGACTACTGATCCCTTCAACTGATCAAATAGATCTTCAATCCTAGGAAGGGGATATTTATTCTTAATGGTCAACTTATTCAGCTCCCTATAATCTATACACAACCTCAAACTCCCATCTTTCTTTTTGACGAACAAAATAGGGGCTCCCCACGGTGATGTACTTGGTCTGATAAATCCTTTATCCAACAGATCTTGTATCTGTTCCTTTAACTCTTTCATTTCTGATGGAGAAAGGCGGTAGGGTGGTCTAGAAACTGGTGCTGCTCCGGGTACTAAATCGATTGTAAATTCCAGCTCTCTATCTGGCGGTAGTCCATGTATATCCTTTTTGCTATCTTCGAAATACATCTGCTGAACTGTAATAGTGAATACCAACGACGTCGTTCCAACTTATTTAAACGCCGTCGTTTAGCACTTCTCCAACTGATCAACTGTTGATATCTTCGAAAGCTCCAACTGTAGAAATGCCATTTGTATCAACTGATCGATCACTCCAATATGACTTATTTTGTTATCACCAAAACTTATAAAAGATTGTTCTAACACTTTATCCAACAGATCTTGTATCTGTTCCTTTAACTCTTTCATTTCTGATGGAGAAAGGCGGTAGGGTGGTCTAGAAACTGGTGCTGCTCCGGGTACTAAATCGATTGTAAATTCCAGCTCTCTATCTGGCGGTAGTCCATGTATATCCTCTGGGAATACCTCAGGAAATTTGTTTACTACCTCCACATATGAAAGTTTGGGATTACTACTCGATGCTAAAGTCGTCAGGCTTGCCAAATATCCTACCCCACCTTTCCTCAAACAACCTTGAGCTTTAAGAGCTGAAATAATGCGATGAATCTTACAAATCTGATTGGCCTCAAACGTAAACCAGTCTCCTCTTGGAGGTTTTACCACTACGGTTCTAAGCTTTAAATCTATCACTAATCAATATCGGGTTAACCAATCCATACCCAAAATCATATCGAACTCAGGCATAGGTAAAACAATCAAATTGGCAGTAATCAAATGTCCTTGAAGCCTAAGTTCTAAATCACGAAACAGGTCATGGGATACTAACTCTTTTCCTGAGGGCACCGTCACACAACCCCATTGCTACTTGGTCAGGTTTGGTCGGTAACTTCTTAGCAAACTCTGCTGATATAAAGGAATGAGTTGCACCTGAATCTATCAGGGCCAAAGAGGGCAAACCAGCGATCAAAATCTTACCCGTAACCACCGTAGAATCTGGGTTGGATTGCTCAGCTGTCATGACGTAAGCTCTACTGGTCACCATCTATTTCGTCTTTGGGCAGTTCCTTATAATGTGGCCCGACAACCCACATTTGTAACAAACATTCTGTCCAACTCTACAAGGACTAGGGTGGTTCTTCTGACACGTAGGACACACTGGCCTAATTCTAGCAGCGGAAACTGCGCTAATAGGTTGAATAGCTAGAGGCTTCTGCTCTTGGGGTCGCAGCTGATTCTTGTATGGTTTCTTGGGTGGCCTCTTGTCCTTCTACTGGAAGACTTGCCTCTTCAGCTGTCGCTCCTCCATTACAGCTGTAGCACCCCAAAAATCCATAGAACCACAAATTGTTTAGCCTTTATTTTCTAAGGGCTGTTTTGAGATTTTCGAGTATTCAGATTCTAAGTTCAAATCAGATTCATTCTCTTTTTCAGATTTGAAGCAACGTCCAGAAGGTTCCGGAAGGATTTCGCCCAAGCACATATATGAAATAATCCAAAAATGTTCCTTTCGAAAATAAAAATGAGTTTTTGATGGGATCTATGTTTTAGTAAAATGATGTATCAATTTTATAAATCAAAATAGTAGTAGGGAGCTTTTAACAAATCTTAAAAAAAAAAGGACAAAGGAGTTGGCACGACAGCCATGCCTACTCAAGTATTTTTACCTAATACTCAATCATTCTCCCTTGTATAAAATGATTTACGTAAGCCTCTGGATTCATTTTGGTTGCAAGAAAAAATTTTAGTTCTTTCAAATTTAAGTAGCTTTATCCAGTGTGCTTGAGGAGACTTCCCGCTGCGATCATCTCCACGTTGTGATGTTCGTTTCAGGCAAGTAAATCTGATTCTTGCTGCATTTGAAAAACATATATTGCTTCGTTGTTTTCTGTGTATGCTTGCCTATTTCAGTTTCAGTTATTGTTTGAGTTGAGCTATGGATTTCACTTCTTTGATGCTTTAGTTTGAGGAAACTCACTAGAAAGTTTAACCAACAATGGCGTTTTTAAAAATATACCGAGTTGTACAGATTCCAGCTAAGAATCTGTTGTTGAGTTGCTCACAGCTGAGTAATATACCAAAAATCTGAAACACTTGCTATAAGATTTCTGTTAGCGTTTTCGCAGTAAGATCTATTTTCGCAGTGAGATCTGTTCGCAGAAAGATCTGTTTTTCCAGTGAGATCTGTTTCTACTATTCATAAGCCGTGTTCCTTAGCCAAAGCTGTTGCTCACATCTGTATGCCTATACCGCACCTAAGATCTGTTAGATAACCAAAAGCGACCTTCGCGCGTGACATATTTTTCTAGTAACATCTGTTTTCCCCGAGAGATCTGTTTTTACACAAAACCTGATTTCCTAGAACCACGTCTGTTTTGCACTCTCGAGTTGATTTCTTCAAAGCTGGTCCTCAGCTCCGAATCCAAACTGTACACTCAGTAATGTTTTTTAAATAAATGAGTTTCATAGCAGTGAATCTACCAGATTTCAGTGATCGAATTTCGATCAAGAGCTAGTATAGAGCTATTTCAGAAAGAAAGTAAAGTTCAGATTTGAGAAGTTATGGCATAGAGGACCCGGTCACTCAAGGAAGGGACATGATTACAGTAGGACCGTAATCCCTTCATGGAAGGGACATGATTATGGAAATATTGTAATCCCTTCACAGAGAGTTGCTGATCAGTTAACATGCTTCATGCACAAGGACCACCAGAGAGCCTCTAGACCATAAATCATCCAGTATAAGCAATTCAGATTTGAGTTCGAGTTGTCTTTCAGTAGCGAGATTTTAGTTTTCAGTTATGCCTGCATTTATGTGATTTTGTTATCTTCAGTTTTACTTGTTGAGCCCCTAGGCTCACTAGTTTTCCCAATGCAGGTGAGGCAGCTCAGGAGCAGGCGGGTGGTGCAAGTTGAATTAGATTCGGGGGACTGTGTTTGTCAATGGCCAGCGTTTCCGCATAGTCTTAGCTTTTGTTGTTTTGGATCTTTGACGAACTGTATTAAGATCTGTTACAATAATAATGAACTTATATAGAGTTCCAGTAGTTGTAATATCGCATTTTGTATCAAGAATCAAGATCTGTTTTGCCAAATATGTTTACTACTATTTACCTTTGGCGTCATTAGCTTCGTTTTAGCTGTGTGTAAGGAAATACAGCTTACTTTATTCTAGTTTTGTCCTTCGACTTGTTCAAAAATTTTAAATTTTCTCCAATTCCGTTGACACCCATGGGTTTGGGCGTCACAACAGCCTTCCAATCTTGATCAGCTCTGAGAGATTTGTCCACCGCGCTCCTATAATCCTTGGGTTCCACCAGCCTAACATCATGTCTGAGGGCAGGCTTCAATCCATCGACAAAATGTCGCAACTTTTCTTTGGGATCTGCTCCAATCAATGGCACAAAATAACACCCTCTCTCAAACTTCCGAACATACTCTTGGACAGACATGTCCCCTTGCTTTATCATTAAAATTCTCTTTTCAGCTCCGACCGCTTGTCCTCGGTAAAATACTGCTCATATAACACTCTCTTGAATTCTTCCCAAGGAAGGTTCGTTATATCAATTGTAAGCCTAGATCCTTCCCACCAGAGCATAGCATCATCCCTTAACATATAAATCGCACATCTGGCTGTCTCTAAATCCGGCATCTGAAGATATTCAAATATCACTTCCATCGACTTTATCCAGCTCTCTGCGACAAACGGGTCTGTTGAGCCACTGAATTCTCTTGGCTTCTATCTTTGAAATCTTTCCTGAGGGTCATCATGACTCAGTCCTCTGCTACTCGAAGATTGGCCATTGCCTCTGCCCGATTGCTCTACCAACAGCCTAAGGAGTTGGGCAATACTAGCGTTACTATCAGGGCTGGATTCATCTATCGGGGTGCTTCTTCTTCCTCTTCCTCGACTAGACATCTTAATCTATAGCCCGCAATCCACCACATAAGAACATCAGAACATGCTAGAATCAGAAAGATACATGCTCTAAAACATAAAATAAAACTCACAGCTCTGGAGAAACGGTTGACGGCATCTGAAGATACTTCAAATATCACTTCCATCGACTTTATCCAGCTCTCTGCGACAACGGGTCTGTTGAGCCACTGAATTCTCTTGGCTTCTATCTTTGAAATCTTTCCTGAGGGTCATCATGACTCAGTCCTCTGCTACTCGAAGATTGGCCATTGCCTCTGCCCGATTGCTCTACCAACAGCCTAAGGAGTTGGGCAATACTAGCGTTACTATCAGGGCTGGATTCATCTATCGGGGTGCTTCTTCTTCCTCTTCCTCGACTAGACATCTTAATCTATAGCCCGCAATCCACCACATAAGAACATCAGAACATGCTAGAATCAGAAAGATACATGCTCTAAAACATAAAATAAAACTCACAGCTCTGGAGAAACGGTTGACGAAATCTGTCCCATCTGGAAATGTGTGTGTTTATCTTTGGACCATGCTCTGATACCAAGTTGTGGCGCCCAAACCCCATGGGGCCACGGAATAGAATAAAAAGAAATAAAAGACGGAATTGAAGGGCTGAAATTGATATGCAGCAAGCTGTATTGCCTTGCTAAAAGAAAATTCGAAGAATAAACAGTTGGCGCCAAAATTAAAACAGCTTCCAATATAAAATTCTAAATGCAAAATGCAATTGCGAGATTGCAACTTTCGGAATTGTTTCTGAATCCACTGTTGTTGTAATGGATCTTAATACAAATTGACAAAAGATCAAAAACAAAAACAATAAAATGAACGTCGCGGAACCACTGGCCATCGATAAACACCCACACACCACAGCTGGATCAGCTCCCGCCTCCCGCCTGCCTCAGATCTGACTCACCTGCACCAAGAAAGCTAGTGAGCCTAGAGGCTCAGTAAGCAAAACTGAGAATAACAAGAGCACAATATGCAGGCATGCACAATACATACTATAACATAGTTTAAATAAAGTCATTTACACATAATTCGATCGTAAACATCTGCTCTGGGAGAACTCAGATCTCAACATTATTTTCTTTAGACTTATGGACTCAGAAGCTCTCCTTAGGTCCCGTTGTACTTGATCAAGTTACTTCTGAATTCAGTTACTATATGGCAAATTTTGCCCTGTGTGAAGGGGCAACTGTCATGCTCGACTGCTGCTCACCCTTCCTATATGGACCGTCTGTTATCTTTGCCATAAATCTTAAAATCTGAACATTTTCTTCCTTTAAACAACATCTGGATGAAATCAGATTCAACATCGGGTTTCACTTCATTTTAAAACTCATTTTCTCACAAAATAGCATTTTCACTGAGCATCCAGCTAGGACTAGGGAGAACAGATGTCTGAATGAAACAGTGTCTGGGTACGGGATACAATTCAGATGTTAGAGACAGTTGTGACTCTGGGAACACTATCGTTAACAGGAAGTTCAGATGTTATAGTGTAAATGCTGTCGCTAGCGAGGAATTCAGATGTCGCCAGAGGATAGCGTTTAGAAACTGTCTATGAAATAATAATGTATAGATGTAACAACAGATTTTGGCCTCGGTCAACTCATATGTCAACGAATTGGGTTGGTCAACTCAGATGTCAACGAAGACAACACTATACACAAGGTCGTTCAGATGTCAATATAACTGGATTGGTCAACTAAGATGTCAACGAATTGGGTAGATGTCAACACAAAGGTAAAATGGTCGATAACTTGAAATCTGAACAAACTTGGATATGAAGCAAAATTGGATAATGGTATAAAAACATGTGTTACTGTGAAATCTGGTTGCTAATTATACGAAACAGAAATCTGGCTATGGAACCAGTGCTGCAGTATTACGAACGATAGCCAGAGATACCAGTTCTGCTTATCAAACCAGAACAACATCCCGATTCGACCAGCATCACCGAACCTGGAGTCAAGTTCAAACACTGTCATTCACCAGAAGAAGAACTTTGTGACTGTACATTGAACTGGAATTTGTCATGCTCAGCAATGTAAACAACATCTTTTGCGTAAACATCATTTGATTTTCCAACGGAAACTAACTGTGAACCCGAAACAACATACATATTTTTCAAAACCAACAGAGGCATGAACAATAACTGAAACTTAACATAACTCAGGCAAGCAATCACAGAACTG
>KQ999457.1:36637-48176 GCA_001598015.1 Dorcoceras hygrometricum | reverse complement strand
CAGTCTATATATGATATGTATTGAACCGGGGGATGCCCCGTGTTATCATGTATTGGGGATTTATATTTGGTTGATATACCTGTTGTGTTGGAGTTTGAGTCAACTCGTATTTTATTATTGCTATTTTGAATGTATGATTTGAGGTTCAGGCCTATTGTATTTCAAAAATTTTTAAGCCCTGATTTTTAGCTTCCGTGTTTATGCGCTTATTATGTGTTAATTGTTAGTAATTAGCACGGGGCCTGACATACACTATCAACCAGCAGGTATATAAACCAGCAGATGCGTCAGAAACTCTTGCTGCTGATTTCTCGTGCGTAACAGTAACTAACATGTGGCGCTTTCTCATTAACTTTTGTATTCACGCGTTTGCTTCCAGCTGAAATCAGTAGTATAGCACGGGGCCTGACATACACTACTCAAACCAGCAAGGTATAATAAACCAGCAGATGCGTCAGAAACTCTTGCTGCTGATTTCTCGTGCGTAACAGTAACTAACATGTGGCGCTTTCTCATTAACTTTTGTATTCACGCGTTTGCTTCCAGCTGAAATCAACACTAACGCTTCAACTGAATTTCAAAATTCCACCAGTCGCGAGTTACAGTAACCTGCTGCTGATTTTATCAAATCGCTTCGTCTGGTTACTTCGTCTGGTTCTCACACTTAGCGCGATTTAACGATACACAGTTTCTGAATCACCCAACACTTCCAGAAGAAATCCGAGCTCATAATTAAACTTTATCAATTCGTAAATGTTGAAACGTTAAATTAATCCTCTTCTTCATGATTCTGGGCATTACACTCTTCCTCCAGCAGCAGCTCCTCATCGAGTGATAGTGAACAGGAGGAGGTTCACTGCCTCATGGCTGATCAAACTTCGGAATGTGAGGTATTTGATTTCGCTAACACTGAATTTACACGAGAAGATCTTATTGGTGCACTTAATGATATGGTTAAAGAGTACATTAAGCTTTCTCACTCATTTGAGGAAATCAAAGCTGAAAACAAAAATCTGAAAAATAGTTCAATTGAATCAAGCACTGACATGCTTGAGGACATTGACAGTTTGAAGACTGAGTTTAGTAAGCTGATGATGGAAAATGAATTGTTGAGAAATAAGTCTAGTGAGCTCAAAGCTGAAATTGAAAAATTAAATTTGACAATGAGCTCCTGGACAAAGTCTTCTGCTTCTCTAGATAAGCTGTTTGAAATTCAGAAGCCAGCGAGTGATAGAACTGGCTTGGGTTTCAGTGTTAGTGAAAGAAGCTCTGAAGAAACAAGCACTCAGTCACAGCTGTTGTATGACAAGTTAAACAAAATGAGCTTTGTCAAAGCTAGTGTGATACATGATCCATGCGAGTCGATAAGGTATGATGACCATATCTCGTAGCAATTGAATAAGAAAGGAAAAGCTGGCATTGGCTATGACAGATCCAAGAGTTCTAAGTCTGGTTGGCTAAAGAACAAACTTGACAAGAAAAAGGCGAAAGCTGGATCCAAGTCATTTGTTCAGAACCAACAAAGACGTGGCTCTAGGAAGGTCAAATCTGTTTGGAAAAAGATTCAGTCGAGAAGAGATCCAATTGGTCAAAATACCAAACCAAAGCTCAACAGATCTCACAATTACGCACAGACCCTGATGGACTCTTATACTGGAAAAACTGTCAAGGTAATTCAAGTATGGGTCCCGAAAGGGGTAATCTGATCAGGACCCAAGTAAAATTGGGTACCAAAATCTGTTTGTATGATTGCAGGACAACAGTTACGAAGCTGCTGATGATTCAATTATCTGGTACCTGGATAGCGACTGTGCACGACATATGACAGGGAACCAAAAGCTGCTGACAGATGTCGTTCCACACAAAGGAGCGAAGATAGTCTTTGGTGATAACGCTCACGGTAACACTGTGGGTAAGGGTAAGCTTACCCATAGTAACATTTCTATTTCAGACATTTTAGTTGTTGATAATCTTTGTTATAATTTGATTAGCATTAGTCAGCTATGTGACAAAGGTTACATAGTTAAATTTCAACAACACACCTGCACGGTTCAGAGCTCAAATGGTCTGACTGTATTGGTAGGTAAAAGATCGGGGAATACCTACATAATCGATTGGTCAGAGCAGTTGGGATCTGAACAACTATGCCTTGCAGCCAACTCTTCCAAGAGCTGGTTGTGGCATCAAAGAATGAACCATCTAAACTTTAAAACTCTTGCTCATTTGAGTCAGCATGAAATGGTTTCTGGTCTGCCCAAAGTCAATTTCTCAAAGGACAAGATCTGTGCCGCATGTCAGCTTGGCAAACAAATCAAATCTACTTTTAAAAAGAAAGGCGGTAAACGTTCTTCCCGTAGCTTAGAGCTTTAAATATGTATCTTTTTGGTCCTATACCCGTAACTAGATTAGGGGGAACGAACTACACCCTAGTTGTTATTGATGATTTTACAAAATTTACTTGGGTGTTGTTTTTAAAGGAAAAATCTGATACCGCTGACCAGCTGATACGTCTTTTAAAACGTTTGCAAATGACAGATCTTGTACAGTCAACAGGATAAGAAGTGATCGTGGTACTGAATTTTTAAACTTATTATCTAGAAGACATTGGGATAAAGCATGAGCTTTCAGCAGCTAGAACTCCTCAGCAGAACGGGCTTGATGAGAGGAGAAATCGTACTTTAAAAGAAGCTTCTAGATCTATGATTGCTTATTCTGGTATCTCACAAAAATTCTGGGCAGAAGCAGTTAACAAAGCTTGCTACACTCAGAACAGATCTATGATTAATAAGTTGCACGGTAAAACCCCATATGAGATCTGGAATGGCAAGAAACCTGATATATCTTATTTCAGGGTGTTTGGGTGCAGATGTTTTATTCATAACAATGGCAAAAAGCACCTAACAGCTTTTGAATCTAAATCTGATGCAGGAATATTTTTAGGATATTCAGCTGTTAGCAAAACATATCGCGTATTCAACAACAGACGTCTAACAGTCGAAAAATCCGCTCATGTGGTGTTTGACGAAACAAGCTTTAGATCCAACTCAGCTGCAAGCCTCAATGATCTATGTAAACGTCTAGAATCATCCAGCATTGATGACTCAGATGATGACGTGGCACCACAAAGACATTCACCAGAGATGGAATCAGCACTGGACACATCGCTTAACAATGCACAACAAGATCTGACAGGTAATCCAAATCCAGTAGTCATTGATTTGACTAACGTTGACTCAACGTAGGATCAGATCTCTCCAAGTGTGCCTGCTGCTGGAACTCAAGCGACAAACGCACAAGATACTGCTCAAACAGATGGTGCTCAAGCAGATGTTGCACAAACAGATCTTGCTACACAAAGACCAACATCTGAAGCACCAGTCGAAAGCACTTATCAATTGGTATCTAAACCAACAACTGATGAACAAGACGCGAGAACTTCATATCAGTTGGTATCAAGACCAACAGCTGATGATAGAGCTGATTCACGCACACATCTTGAACAACTATCTCAACAGCTGGGATCTGACGCGCAAGTCAACCATGATAATTATCAATTGGTGTCAGAAGATCCGGATGTCACTATCCAGCCAGACATTCAAACGCAACTAGGAGCAAATCCCATTGGACTTGATCTTCGGTGGAATAGATATCATCCACATGAGGAGGTCATAGATAACGTTCTATCTCCTGTTCGCACATGAGGCCAGCTATCTCTTGATCGTTTTGATTCCGCATTTCTTTCGCACATAGAACCTAAAATGATGGATGAAGCCTTAGCTGACCCAAGTTGGATAGATTCAATGCAAGAAGAATTAATTCAGTTTAAGCGCAATAACGTATGGCAACTTGTACCTAGACCCTCTAATCATTCAGTCATAGGAACTCGATGGGTCTTTAGGAATAAACTGAATGAAGATGGCGTAGTTACTAGAAACAAAGCTATGCTGGTAGGCAAGGCTTTAGGCAGATGGAAGGTACAGATTTTGATAAGACCTTCGCACCAGTAGCTAGATTAGAAGCCATCCGCATGTTTCTTGCATATGCTGCATTTAAAGACTTCAAAGTCTTTCATATGGATGTTAAGAGTGCATTTCTTAATGGCGTCTTAACAGAGGAAGTGTATGTTGCACAACCTCCTGGCTTCGTAAATCATACACATCCAGATTATGTTTATAAGTTGGATAAAGCTCTATATGGGTTGAAGCAAGCACCCAGAGCTTGGTATGATACTTTGTCTAAATTCCTTATTGATCATGACTTCACAATAGGCACAGTAGATAAGACATTTTTCAAATTTGTAAAAGAGGAGCATGTTTTATTGGTACAAATCTATGTCAATGATATTATTTTTGGGTCAACTAACCCCAAACTGTGCAAGAAATTTTCCAAGCTTATGCAGGATAAATTTGAGATGAGCATGATGGGGGAGCTGACGTTCTTTCTGGGCTTAGTAGTACGACAGCTGGAGAATGGAATCTTCATCAACCAGGCTAAATACACGAAAGAACTGCTGAAGAAATTTGGCATGACAATTGTTCAGCAGCTGCTACCCCAATGAGCTCTTCAATCAAGATGGATAAAGACGAAGCTGGAACTCCCATTGAGGTATCACTTTATCACGGTATTATAGGCTCTTTGCTATACTTAACTGCTAGCAGACCAGACATCATGTTTGCTGTCTGTATGTGTGCTAGATTCCAAGAAGAGCCAAAGCAATCACATTACATAGCGGTGAAGAGAATTTTAAAATATTTAAAGTGTACTTCTGATGTGGGTCTTTGGTATCCCAAAGACTCAGGCTTTTAACTAATCGGTTATAGTGATGCAAACTACGCAGGATGTAGGATTGATCGCAGGAGTACAAGTGGAACATGTCAATTTTTAGGGGATCGACTGATCTCCTGGTTTAGTAAGAAGCAGACTTCAATCGCTACGTCAACAGCTGAAGCCGAGTACCTAGCTGCTGGCAGCTGTTGTGCTCAAATTCTTTGGATTCAACATCAGCTGAAGGACTATGGCATTGATGCTTCTGAAGCGCCCATTCTCTGCGACAACACAAGTGCGATTGTGATCACCCAAAATCCGGTACTGCGTTCCATAACGAAGCACATCAACATCAGGCATCATTTTATAAGGGACCACGTGCTAAAGAAGGACGTACGGTTGGAGTACGCGTCGACTGAGCAGCAAGTAGCTGACATCTTCACAAAGCCTCTACAGACGCTAAATTTTCTTACTTTAGAAACATATTAGGTCTCTTAGAACTGCCATAAGCTGTCTGTGCTAACGCATTGCAGGTTGAACAGTGTTGCTTACGTCAGCTACGAGTCTTCTGTTCAGGGGGAACACAAAGACTCTCAGCTGTCGCCAGCTCTTGCGTTGGGAGAATATCTTTCACAGGGGGAACAAGGGATCTGATTTGTTAAGCGTGACGTCAGTTGAACATGAGAGATCTGATCATCAATAGATATCTCCTGTATACAACTGATGCTTATCTGTTAACAGATCCCGTTCCATCTCTGCGATACATTAAAACAGATATTTTTAGTTGTGACGATTTAAGTTTTTGGCGCGTGATTTTAACTTTTCCTATACGGGTAAAATCTTTTCAAAACCATTTTAAAATACTTTATCTATTTCATAATTTTGATAAAATCTTTTCAAACTATGTACGAGTCGTCGGATGATTGACACGTGTTGTCATCATACGAACCGTCACATCTACATCTTTCTCTCTCTTAACTTTTCGCATTCATCATTCTTATTTAAAGCGTTTCATTTTCTCTAACACTTACCGTGCAAAATATTACTCTCTTTGCATTCTTGCTTTCTTGCTCTCGTGTTTTCTTCTGCAGATATTCTGTTTCAGGCACCTTCGCACTCTCTCAATCTACTGAAATGGCATCTTCGTTCATCACCTACGCACTCCAAGTGAACTTCGAATCTGTGTTGGGAATCTCTGATAATGAAGTAATGTTGAACATGTTTAAGGCTCTGGAAGCCAGTGGTCTTTGTGGGTTTTTGGGGTGTCCGTCAGTATTTTATGAGAAAGAGTTGGAACAGTTCTTTGACACCGCCTTAGTGCAAGATGGTGACATTACCAGTGCTGTCTCAGGCAAGTGTTTCGCTATTTCTGAGTCAAGGTTTGTAGAGGTGTTTAAGTTGCCAACAGAGGGTTTGGTGTATTTATCTGATGTCCCCAAGGACTTGGTATATGATGCTAGGAGCATCTTCTCTAAATCTGGTGCGCCTATCTCAACATATGGCAAGAAGAGATTGATCATGTATGAGTTCAGGCTCTGCACGACATCTTGGCCAAGTCAATCACTGTGAAGGCCGGTTCATTTGACGCTGTCACAAATGAACGATTTCTGATGATGACTGCCATTCACTTTGGCGTTAAAGTAAATTGGAGCAAAATATTGTTTGGTATTTTGAAGGAGATGGTGGATAAAACCCTGAAGAAGGCCAAGGGTTTTGCGGCACAAATTTGTGTTCTGTTGAAGAGTGACCCTGTGATAACGATGGGTGAAGCTGTACCTTTCCCGTCCTTGAAGATTCTGTCCATAAAGACAGTTAACTCTTATGTTGTCATGAACGAAACCATTGATGCTCGTGGCAAATCCGATGAGCCAGGCATGGCTAAAGTGGTGATTGTGAAGAGGAATACTGGATCAAAGAAGAAATCTGAATCCAATGAAGAGGTCACAGGTGAGGCACCAGCGGAGGGTGTTTCTGAAAAAGTTGTGTCGAATAAGCGACGAACTGTTGTGGGTGATGAGGCCGTAATTACAAAGAAGAAGCGGACGACGAAAAGCAAAGCCTCTTCCTCCAAAGACAGTATGGATATGGTCTCTGTTGCACAGGATGCGGTGCCACTTCAAATCTTTAAGCCAACTCCTGTCGTGATAGCTGAGCAACCTCCTGCACCTAAACGGAAAGCACCTAAGAGGAAATTGAGGTTGACTGCTAGTTCTGATGATGAATTTATTGAAAAAGAGTCTGCTATGGAGACAGTTGTGGTTGTACAGCACGCACCGACATCTGCTGATGATGTCGACTCCATTATTGAACAAGTAGGGAAACAGCTCGCATGGACACAGATGACGAACTAGAATCTGCTGCTTTTGAAACAAGTGTTGAGGAAACAGAAATGGGTACAGTTTTGCAAGACCCTGAGGTCACACAGTCTGATAATATTTCAGTTGAGGTTAATGAAAGCCCAGCTGCTTCAATCGCAAAGGAGATTGCTTTAGCCATCGTGACAGATGTGGAACAGCTCTCATCCGATGAAGAGCTAATGTCAATCGATGACTTACTGAAGCGGATCCCTGGAGATATGATGCTTCCATCAGTTCTTGCTGCCGAACCCATCAAAATAAGTTTGGACTTGGGATTTCAATCCCAGGAGTTGCAAATGGAGACTTGTACAGCAAGTCTCCCTAAGATTGCTCTTACCGATAACGGGGAAGGCACCTATTGTCACGACTAACGTAGTCAAAGGGCACCCGGCTCGTGAGATGGTTGATTTAATATTTGGGGATATTGATTTTATTGTACAGTTAAGGGAAAACGTCATCGATGAAGTTTCTGCATTCTATCATTCTTTTAGTCTTCGACGGTTAGCAGTTTTGCAATCTCTTAACAAAGACATTGCTGCCAAGGAAGAAAATGTTTTAACTTGGGCTGAGACAGACTCTGTGCAAGTTGCTTTTCAGAGAAAAGTGTATATACTCGCAAAGTATAGGGAAATGTTGCTTCGAAAGTTTTTGGAATCCCATAGAGCAAACTTTAGTCCAGGACAACCTTGGTCAGTTATGGCACTTCAAATTATAGACCTTCTTTCAGTTGCTCATAGTACTGCTGTCAAACTTTTGCTAATGCAGAGACAGGCACACGGGCTACAATGGACAAGGCCGTGCTGTTCTATGTTATTTGAAAATACTTTTGATCACGGCTTTTACATTCCCAGGAACCACAAAATCATTATTTCGAACTGCTGGATTCGTCTTTTGAGACGTATTGGCGATGGTTGGGTGGTGGAAGACGGTTATGATCGATGGGTACAAGACGTTGAGACCCCTGTTTCTCAACCTTTGGTACAGTTGCCTCAGCGACCGTCTTTAGAATCTCTAGCACCATTTTGCCTCTTATTTTCTCCAGTACAGTGTTTGAGTGCTTCTACACCTCTTGTCAACACTTTGGGTTGGTACAGGGTATGTTCAGAAATTTTGCGGTATTCTATGTTTGGGTGTTTGCAACCAGTTGGCTCTGTCAATCCTTGCAGGGATCTTATTGTCAAGAGTTCAGTAGTAGATATTCTTGCAAAAAGGTTCCGACTAGTTTTTGTGATGATCTTGAGCGAGGGACATGTATAAACAATTTTGTTGGATTTTTCAGCGATTCTGTAGCAAATCCAATTTTGCCGTGTCTACCAGAAGTAGAGCTAGTCTCCTCTGATGCTTCTTCCATCTATCATTCTCCATCTCCTCAGTCTCCCTCTTCAAGCAGTAATCACCTAGATTTTCATATCAGCAGTCCTACAGATGAAGAAGTATTTGCCACAACACCTGTTCATTCTACCCCTACTGTTGCTCCGTTTTGCCTACCACCTGCTGTTTCAGATTCTTTTAATGATCTCCGGACTTCTATGTCTCGCATTATTTCAAATCAATCGAAGGAATCTCGAAGATTGGATGATTCTCATAACGAATTTCTTGACAAAATCAAACAGCTTGAGAAGACCATTCTTGAGGCCTTTTATTAGCAAAATCAAGTCTTTCACCGTTTGATCACAGGCATACGTCAGGAAGCTAATAATGATACAACTGCCCTCTCGCTTGGCTTAAAAACTGTCCGTACTCAAACTGCCATTTTATCGACAGACCAAGCGGATGCTCGCAAAGAGGCAAAAGAACAAAGGCTATCATAGTAGACATGGATGAAAGGCTTACTACTCTTCGAAGCGAACATCTGGATTTCCGTGCACAGGCACAGGAAAATTATAATAATCTTTCCTCTCAGTTGGGTGAACTTGTCGCCTACATTAATCGTGGCAATGACAAAAAGGGGGAAGATAGTAGCAGCCGCCGACCTCAACCGCCTCCTGATGATCTAAATAGACCCAGTGGTGGAAATGAAAGCAGAGGAGGTGGTGGAGGCGGTTCTGGTGAAAGTGGCCGAAGAGATGATAGAGGGCTCTTCAACGAAAAGAGGATCTGGAAGTAGTAGTGAAACGACCCATACTCCTCTAATGAAAGCATTTAAAAATTTGAACCAAACTTTTGTTATATATATTTACATATATTTTTTTAAAATAAACATCCTCATGGGCTTCCAATTTCCATCCATACATAATATGATATTTTAGATAGTGAAGTCAAGTCAAATAGTAGTCATAAAATTCGCCATAATAAATAAAAGTCTCAACATCCCACTTGCAAGTGTTCCTCGTCAATTTAAAACAAACAATCTTTTAAAACTTAACAACATCTTTCAAAAACATAAATGCGGAAACTGAAGGTCTCGGGTGTGCGCTGCTAAGGTCCGAGCATGCCCAATCGTCGAAGCCTCAAACATCCACCACATCCTCACCTGCACATGATCAGATCTAGTGAGTCTAAAGACTCAACAATTTTAAACCTTGATAACAAATACTACATATATAGGCACATGCATCAAAAGTAGCAATATTTAAAATACGCTTTAAACCTCAACTTCAAAACTTAAATAAACTTTAAACATTAACATTTACTTCAAATCTCAACAATAAAGCGCATTTAAATAAAGCTTTAACTTCAAAACATCCATTACACATCAAGGCATGAATAACATTTATCCTCAAACATTTAAGTGAAGTTTGTTCATTGCTGCGACCCCTCTGTTCGCTTGATCAAGCTATAAACCATAGTACTAGGCTGGAATAGCTCTACGGACCTCATGCACCGTAGTCACTATCCTCCTCTAATATGTAGTCACCATATTCCTCTACGTCTTGGTCACAACAACTTACATTCCTCAAAACAGTTTTCTTCTTTTCATTTAAAACATCAAACATTATCATGCCATAAATCATCATAAAACTCATCATTTCATTTTTAAAAATCTTGCTGCCCGTAAACATGCATGCGATGCATTTGAAAATAAATAAGGTTTTAGCCAAAGTCGATCGGGATTGTCCTAAGCTTCTCGACGGAATACTCGGACACCCAAAGGTCTCGACGAGTCACCGGACAAGTCCAAAACTCTCCACAATCAACCCGAGCCTAGGAAATATAATTTTATACATCTTAAACATGTTTACAAGTCATAAAAATACTGTTGGGGAGCCTTGGAGGTGCTGTTATATCCTCTAAATGATCGTCTCTAGGTGCTGCCTCCTATGCATTCCGGACGAACACAAACGACTTCTAACTTCTTTATCCTCAAAATCCAGCCCTTAAGACTCGAATTACTACCCCTCATAAACATCTTAAGGACCTCTAAAAGATGTCTAAGTGTGCTGGAAGGGGAAACACACAACCACAATACCAAGAATTAGACCAACCCAACCATAAGCTCTCCTCACTCGATCAAGCTGCACCTATTCGGCTATTCCTTTGAACCAGCCTTAACCCCAACTCTAACCAACCCTGTACCAAGCCCTTAAGACCCTATAACCATGCCTTAGACCCCATCCAAGGACCTGGTCGATCCCATGACAAAACAGCACGAAATCTGAAGCCCACATACCACACAATTCTGCACGCTCCTTCCTGCACTCGCGCATTGTTTCCTTTTGGCCAGCACTTAAACCCCTCTTAGGCCAGCTCTTGGCCAATACCAGGTGACTCTCTAGACCCTCCCTAACCTTCAACCTTGTCCCTTCCTCGAACAGGAACCATTCTGCCCATACATGATCATGACCGACGCATTCTGCACTACCACACAGATTATGCACTCAGAAATGTCCAGCCCCTATTCTGCTTGTCCAACCCTATAAATTAATTTTCCAGACCTTCAAAACTCAACCTAACATTAATTTAAACATCCTCTAATGGCAGCCCTCAGCTCGGATCATCACACATAGCAGAAATTTTCAAAAACATGCAGCAGGTAGGAAAAGAGAAAACGCGTAACGTACTACATGATAGAAACCAACCTACGGAAACGTATTGAATTCAGAACAAATTTCCATGCATAACAGATTTAAAAACACACATATATGGTCTGATCGTGGCATCAAAAGAAGATTTAAACTTGCCTCGCTCGAAGAACTCGCGGTTAAAGTGTTGAATCTACTTGGAGGAAGACGCCGGAAAAACTCCGTTGCTTTACACCAAGCTCAAGGCCAAGGAAAGAAGCAAAGCTTAATTGGGGAAAAGGATGCCTCTTTGTGGAAAGAAAAAGTGTGGGGGTGTGAATTATATGGTGTCTTGAAGTGTATTTGTTTATATAAATGAGATGTTCAATAAATTGAAACGAACCTCATGAATGTGTGTTGTTGAGTGGACCAATTTTAAATTAATTAAGAAAACAATGCATGTGCTTTAAACTTTTG
>KQ999456.1:67152-80970 GCA_001598015.1 Dorcoceras hygrometricum | reverse complement strand
CTCTAAGTGTTGATCGACACTTAATTTAAAAATCCCCAAGTCTGAGCTAAAGTGGAAATCAATCACCAGCAATCCAGATCTCATAGATAAAACAGAAGTCTCTCAAATCTGGCTTCAGCTATCACTCACAACTGCCAACGCTAACTCAGATCTGATCTCCAAACAAACAAGCGTTTCTGATACCAAAACGACGTCGCTCTTACTTATCAAAACGACGTAGCTTAAGGGTCCCGCTCTCTCAGCAGATCCCACTAACGCTCCTCAGATATTGATCACATCTGAGATCATCAAGCCGCACCGGTCTACACAGTACCGTTGACCCACGTTGACATCTGAACAACTCTGGACCACTGACCATCGCTGCCTTCCTCGAGTAGAAACTCACATCTGCTCATGCGCGCTAAGCAGATTCCTCTCACTAGAGCCAAGTCTGAACACACGATACGACATCGCATCATCTCCAGCAACGCCATATTTGATTGGCACCTGAAATGACAGCGTTTCACTTCCTGCTCGCAGCAATTCAAGAAAACACGCGAGGGACAGATCTTGACATCCAAATCCCACTCAAAACTGAAATTCTAAAAAAATCACCACGTCCTCAAATCTGAAAACCCGATAGTTAATAACTCAATTAACTAATCCTTCCTCAAATCTGATTAGCCCGTAAATCATACTTAACAATTTCTATTCCTCACATTCTCTCCCACTAGAAATCGATTTCGTCCTCGAAATCACTTACGGCACCAGATCCAGAAATCAACAATCACAACAACAAGTTGGCATATTCACGACACAGTATACTAGACACCATTCCTAATATACCTATGCCATAACACCCAGCATAACTCAATGCTAAACAGAACCTCAAATCAAAGGCAAACACAGGACAGAATCAATAAAACACTAGAACTGACCAGCACAACTCCACTGTCAAAGCTCAAACAGATGAGGCCATTCTTGTTTCATCTTCTCTTCAACTTCCCATGTAGCTTCCTCACGACCATGCTTGCTCCACTGGACCATCACCAACGGAATAACCTTATTCCTCAACTGCTTCTCCTTCCTATCCAGAATCTGCACTGGATATTCCACATAGCTCAAGGTAGAATCCAGCTCTACTTCATCAGTCCTTAACACATGGGACGGATCTGGCTCATATTTTCTCAACATTGACACATGAAACACATCATGCATCGCTGCTACTCATCAGGCAGTCTCAATCTATAAGCCAACTGTCCGATCCTCTCAATAATCTCAAAGGGATCAACAAATCTGGGAGCTAATTTACCCTTCAATCTGAATCTCATCACACTCTTGAATGGAGAAATTTTGAGAAACACTCGATCGCCAACCTCAAACTCCAAAGGTCTGCGTCTCTTGTTAGCATAGCTATCATGTCGATCTTGAGCAGACTTCATCCTACTCCGAATCAACTCAATCTGATCCTTCATGTGCTGCACAAACTCAAGAGTGGACAACTGCTTTTCACCAATCTCTTCCCAGCAGATCGGTGATCTACACTGACGACCATACAGCGCTTCAAAAGGTGCCATCCCAATAGTCACCTGGTAGCTGTTATTATAAGAAAACTCAACCAAGGACAAGGAATCCTGCCAGCCACCATTGAAATTCAACACAACTGCTCGCAGCATATCTTCTAAAATCTGAATGGTCCTCTCAGATTGACCATCTGTCTGTTGTTGATAGGCTGTACTCATATCCAATCTCGAACCCATAGCTGTCTGTAAGCTCTTCCAAAATCGGGAAGTAAACCTTGGATCTCTATCAGACACTACCGAGACCGGCACTCCATGCAATCTCACCACATGGTCAATGTACAGTCGCGCCATCTTCTTCATCAAACACCTCACATCATAGGGAATGAAATGGGCTGACTTCGAAAGTCTATCAACAACGACCCAAACAGCATCATATCCCCTACTCGATCGAGGAAAATGTGTCACGAAATCCATGGCGGTGAGCTCCCAATTCTTGAGACACTTATAAACTCTGTAGCAATCCACCAGGTCTCATCCTCTCAGCCTTGACCTGTTGGCAATTCAAACATCGAGCTACAAATCCAGAGATATCATTACTCATGCCTTCCCACCAATAGTGAGGCTTCAGGGCATGATACATCTTCTTCTCGCCCGGATGCACACTGTACCGACTATAATGAGCTTCATTCAAGATGGCTTTATCAATCAACTTCGGAAACACCAACCTACCTCGAAATCTCAAGCATCCATCAGAAGCAACCGAAAAATCCTCAGACTTACCATTCTGAGCTTTAATCTTCAACTCATGAACATACGGATCAGTCCTCTGTGCTGCTCTAATGTCTACTACAATCTGTAGCTCCACGTGAAAAGAAGAAACCACAAAGCAATGATCACTCTGCTGAAAACGCCACCCAGAAGTCCCCAAATCCTCATGGAATTTGGATATACTCATTGACGTCAACATCGTCGGTTGGGCTTTCCTACACAAAGCATCGGCCACTAAATTCATCCGCCCAGGCTGATACTGAATCTCACATTCAAAATCCTTCAGCAACTCCATCCAGCGGCGTTGCCTCATATTCAAATCCGACTGCGTGAAGATATACTTCAAATTCTTGTGGTCGGTGTACACCACAAACTCCTCACCATACAGATAGTGTCGCCATATCTTCAAGGCAAACAAAATCGCAGCCAACTCTAGATCATGAACAGGGTATCTCGTCTCATGAGGCTTCAACTGTCGAGACGCATACGTAATCACGTACCCGTTCGGCATCAAAACACACCCTAAACCACTCAGAGAAGAATCGGAGCACACCACAAAACCTCCAGAACCCGAAGGCAAGGCCAAAATAGGAGGAGTAGTCAACTTCTCCTTCAGCATCTGAAAACTCGACTCACACTCATCAGTCCAAACAAGCTTCCTATCCTTCTGGGTCAACTGAGTCATCGGCCTAGCTATCGAAGAGAACTTCTCAAAAAATGCCTATAATAGCCAGCCAAACCCAAGAAACTACGGATCTCAATCACACTCCTAGGTCGCTCCCAGTTAATAACTGCTTCGACCTTACTCGGATCCACGGAAATTCCTCGCGCTGAAATGACATGACCCAAAAAGACAACTCTATCCAGCCAGAATTCACACTTGCTGAATTTCGCATACAACTGTGAGTCTCTCAGTTTCTGCAAAACCAATCTCAAGTGCTCTTTATGCTCTCTGAAGTTCTTCGAATACACCAGGATGTCATCTATGAAGACAATCACGAAACGATCAATATACTTACTGAAGACGCGATTCATCAAATCCATAAAGACATCAGGGGCATTCGTCAATCCAAATGGCATCATCGGAAACTCATAATGCCCATATCTCGTACTGAAACCCGTCTTCGCAACGTCAGCATCTCTGATCCGCAACTGATGACAACCAGACCGCAGATCAATCTTAGAGTATAAAAGAGATCCCTGCAACTGGTCAAACAAGTCATCAATCCTCGACAACGGATACTTGTTCTTAATCGTCGCTTTGTTCAACTATCTAAAATCCACACACATCCTCATAGATCCATCCTTCTTCTTTACAAAAAGAATCGGAGCTCCCCAAGGCGACATACTCGGTCTAATGAAGCCCTTTTATAACATATCACGCAACTTCTCTTTGAGTTCCTTCAACTCAGCCGGCGCCAATCGATACGGAGCTCTAGAGATCGGGGCTGTCCTGGCTCCAACTCTATATTGAAGTCAATCTCTCGTCTCGGAGGGAATCCAGGAATCTCATCCGAAAACACGTCAGGAAACTCTCGAGAAATCGGAACATCGCTCAACTCTACTCGCGATACTTGGGAAACATCCAAGGCATAGATCATAAACCCTGAATTTTCTAGCGACAACAAACTAAACATCTCCATGGCAGACACAAAAGGAATCTTAGGTCGCGAATCAGCACCATAAAAATCCCATTTCTCTCCAGATTCAGGCCTAAATCTCACTACACCATGAAAACAATCCACTGTCGCTCTATAACTAGACAACACATCCAATCCAAAGATACAGTAAAAATCTCTAATCTCCAGGACAATCAAATTAGTCACCAATGCATTCTCATCAAACCTAAGAACACAATCCAACACCACCTCACGGGACAACAAACTCACGCCAGCAGGAGTAGATACAGAGACGACATCACATAGTGGGGAAGAACTCAAACCACACTCATACACAAACAACTCCTCCTCCGGAGCCACTGCCACCAGAACTCACTGAACCAGAAGAACTCGAGTTAGAACGCTTCTTAAACTATTTCCCTCGAGGCTTGAACCTCTGACGATTCGAGTGTTGCGGCACTTGAGGAGATTGGAAAGAAGGCATCGCTTCCGATATAGGTTGAAAACTACGTCCAGCTGTCGACTGGACCTGATTCTGCACCTCCATCAGACTCTCCTCAATATCCACTGCTCTATCCACAGCCTCAGCATACGTTGCAGGGGAATCAGCTAACACCATCCGGAACAACTCGGGCCTCAACCCTCTCAAAAAATTGTTCCTCTTCGTCCTATCCTGGTTGGCAACATGGGGAACATACGACAAAAGAGAAGAAAATTGCCTGGCATGGAAGAACTCAAACCACACTCATACACAAACAACTCCTCCTCCGGAGCCACTGCCACCAGAACTCACTGAACCAGAAGAACTCGAGTTAGAACGCTTCTTAAACTGTTTCCCTCGAGGCTTGAACCTCTGACGATTCGAGTGTTGCGGCACTTGAGGAGATTGGAAAGAAGGCATCGCTTCCGATATAGGTTGAAAACTACGTCCAGCTGTCAACTGGACCTGATTCTGCACCTCCATCAGACTCTCCTCAATATCCACTGCTCTATCCACAGCCTCAGCATACGTCGCAGGGGAATCAGCTAACACCATCCGGAACAACTCGGGCCTCAACCCTCTCAAAAACTTGTTCCTCTTCGTCCTATCCTGGTTGGCAACATGGGGAACATACGACAAAAGCGAAGAAAACTGCCTGGCATACTCGGCCACCCTCAAGTTCCCTTGCTTCAGATTGTCGAACTCCCGCTCACGGTTGTTGTAGAAAGACTCAGGGGTATACTCCTGTAGAAAAGCTGCACAGAAACTCTTCCAAGAAATCAAAACTCCAGTCTCTCTCATGACACGAGAAGTACCCTTCCACCAGCGTTGCGCATGCTCTCTCAACTGCAACACTGCTAACTTCAGCCTCCTCTCTTGCGAGTACTCCACTGCGTCAAACAACTCTTCCATGTGTTCAAGCCAGCCTTCAGCCAACAGACCAGCCTCGACATCAGTAAACGTCGGGGGATTCATCCTCTGGAACCTAGCCAACACTAGCTCCATCTCGCCAATCTGTCGAGTCACATTATCCACCTCTGCCTGCCTAGCACGTCGGCACAAAGGTATCTCCTGCTGCTCAACATCCTCATCACTGCCCGGGGTTCTAGACTCCCCATTTACCTGCCTAGCAATCCTACTCCTACCTCTCCTCGGCGGAATCTACCAAAACTCAGAGGTAAGAAAACAAACATATAAATCACAGAGGCAGTTAATTAAATCACACAATCACAGAGCCAGTCAAAAATCAAAACTCAAACTCTGTGCCTAAACTCAAGTGTGATCGAAAGAAACGAGCTTATCCCAATTTAAGCTCTGATACCAAAAATGTCAGGCCACGTGCGCTAATACAACAATTAGTCACAAATATGCGGAAGCATCATAAAATATGGGCTAAAAATTTTCGAAATGGGCCTGATCCAATATCATTCAAAACACATCATACTCAAAATAAGAGTTTATTACGAAACTCAAACAATAACAGCCAATAACACAACTCACGATCCCCAAAATAAATAGGCGTAGGACATCCCCTGGATCAATTTAAATATCAATACAACTGGGACTCAAATCAAAAAGGGGATCGACCTGCTGAAGCTCCACTCTGTCCAGCCTGGTTACCTGAAGAACCTGCCAAAGCCAATATAGACCAAGGCAGCCCAAAACAGGGAAAAATAAACGAGGTCAAACCTCAGTACGAAGAGCACAATAAATGCATCTATCATATCAGACAATGAAATATCTCAATCGTGCAATTCATGAAAAAGGTCTACCAAGAATCATCGGTAGGCAAAAATAATAGCACAACGACTCAGCTTAGCAGATCTCATCAATCATCATCATCTTGTGATCCTCAGGTACGACGAATCAGCCGACCATCTCAAGGTATAGTGGTATTCAGGCGCAACAACTCAGCTGGCCACCACATCAAAAACAACGTTGGACCTTTCAGTCACGACGACTCAGCCGGCCGATCACAACGTGTAAAGGGATTCAGCTTTCAAAGGAATTAGGCTCAATATGTATGCGTGAATGCACAGCAGACTCATGCTTAACCAATGCATAACATCACACGCACATAACACACATATGAGCACAAATCATTTAGCAGTCAATACAAAACACAGCAGTTAATACACGAAAGAAATATCCCAAAGCTGATAACAAAGATGCTAAAATCTAGCTCAATTCGTACCTCAATCAGCTTCTACCTCAATAGATCTTACAAAAACAAGGGAGAAGCAACCAACTCAAGTCTACTGTCCAAGCAGCTTCACGGCGAACACAACAGAAGCCACTAGTAGCTCAAATCCAAAGCTGATAAAGAACGGAAGAATTACTGGTCCGAAGTCGCAAAGACACACGAACACTACAACCACTTCGCGCTGCTCAAATCCGGCAACTCAAGTCTCCAAAATTGTATCAATCGAAAGCCCTAGACAAGCTCAGTTCTACAAATCTTGCTCCAAACGGCGGCGAAAAACTACGGCAATCGACGGAATTAGGGTTCGGGTGAATAGTAACAATTGAGGGTTATAGGGGATGAAGATAAGAGATATCGGGTGAAAAATACTGTTAAGTGTCAATCAGCACTTACATTTAAATCCCCAGTCAAAGCTACAACAGAAGTCAGTTCACCAACAAGTTCAGATCTCATTGCTAAGGCAGAAATCTCTCAATCTGGCTTCAGCTATCACTCACAACTGCCAACGCTAACTCAGATCTGATCTCCAAACAAACACACGTTTCTGATACCAAAACTATGTCGCTCTTACTTATCAAAATGACGTAGCTTAAGGGTCCCGCTCTCTCAGCAGATCCCGCTAACGCTCCTCAGATCTTGATCACATCTGAGATCATAAAGCCGCACCGGTCTACACTGTACCATTGACCAATGATCACATCTGAGATCATCAAGCCACACCGGTCTGCACTGTACCATTGACCAACGTTGACATATGAACAACTCTGGACCACTGACCATCGCTGACTTCCTCGAGTAGAAACTCACATCTGCTCACGCCCTCTAAGCAGATTCCTCTCACTAGAGCCAAGTCTGAACACACGATACGACATCGCATCATCTCGAGCAACGCCATATTTGATTGGAACCTGAAACGACAGCGTTTCACTCCCTGCTCGTGGCAATTCAAGCAAACACGCGAGGGACAGATCTGAACATCCAGATCCCACTCAAAACTGAAATTCTAAAAAAAATCACCACGTCCTCAAATCTGAAAACCCGATAGTTAATAACTCAATTAACTAATCCTTCCTCAAATCTGATTAGCCCGTAAGTCATACTTAACAATTTCTATTCCTCACATTAAGTCATACATATATGACCGTTGACCAATACTTAGCCATTTTTCTATACCACAAACACCTTATCCACAAACATGATGTGTTGTGTTATGTATTTGCGATGATTTTCATACATGCATATCATGTTGAGCCTGAATTCTTGAGAACTGATTTTAAGATTGAATAGTACCAGTATGCTATTTTTGAAAAAAAAAAATTAGGTGTCGGTTGGCTCCCATAACCTCGAATCCCCACTGTGAGATTTGTGTCATCATGAGGACCATTGGGTAGCTCCCACCCCTCAAAGAGCTGAAAGGCACCAGTTTGGTTAAGCTTGATGATATTTCTACTGGTATTGCATGTGGGAACCGGGTAGCTCCCATACTCCCATATTCATTGTGACCACTGAGTTAGTTTGAAAGCCAACGGAGTCGCTGTGCCTTGAATCCCGATGAATCAGTTGTAACCCTCATGCATTACACGACATGATATGTTGCATGTTTATTTGATAGCTTTTTATGTTTGCTCTTTGTAATGAGGTTTGAACTCGATTGTTTTCCTTTCGGGCTACTTTAGTCGTGTGTTTGGCCACTACGGGTGTTTCAGGTAGATCAACTAATTCGGGTGGTGCATCAGCTGGTGGATCCCCTTAGACGTTGAGTCCTGTATATATTGTATCGAGTCATTACCAAGGGATGCCCTGTGTGGTTGTGTTGTTGTTGGACTTTGTTCGCACAATGTTTACTATTTCGATTGTTGTATTGATTTACTCATGTGGAGGATGAGTTGTACTATGGGCTTTTGAGTTAAAGACTGTGTTTTGAGTTATGAGTATTTTGAAGATACTGATGGATAATTTATAAGTTTTGGTGAAGACAATAAGAGATTAATAAATCAGCTCAGAGGTTTATCGACCAGTTCAAGATGGATCTTACTGTGTTGATTATTGAAACCAGATCGGAGTTAAGCTGGTTATGGACAAACTAGCTCAGAGACTTTAGACCATAGCTAAGTTGGTTAAAGACAAACTAGCTCGGTAGAACAGAAACAGATTAGATCAGTTTAGAATAGCAGAATTTATCCAAACAGAACAGATAGAATGGACTTTGTATTCGATCAGTTGAGAAAACAACTCAGAGCAAGATGATACAGGAATGGCGTTAGTGAAGACAACTTAGACAGATTCTTTTAGAAGATATGGATGCAATCAGGAAGGCTTGTGTTTCTATATAAGAAGATAGAAGTGAAACAGGATTATAATCTGGAACAGTACAGATCAAAGAGACCAGATCAGCTTAGAACCAGATTAGAGCAGTTCAACACAGCGACCAGATCGGAACCAGCTGAGTAAGGACAACTCGGAAAAATGGATTTCATATTACTTTGAGGTTTCGTACTACTTGATTTGACATGTTGACCTCTCAGTATCGCTTTGTAGTCATTGGACTACTTTGAGCTAATCCCAGATATACAGAGATTTGTTTTAAATTGATAACGACGTAAAGGTTGCTAAAATAGAAAAATCATTTAATGAAGGTGTACGTGAACTAGTACGAGCATTAAAGATGTCGCAGACATCTCACTTTGGATCTATACAACGTGTCTACTGGTAACATTCATTACCGTTGTATCCAAAGGATATAAATTGGAGAGCAGATCAGTTTGAGAAAGGCTAACATCTTACGAGTGACAATGAACGAACTATTGAATTAACAAGCTTGCACAACAAGAGCAAAAACAGAGTTAATTTCTCAAACCAGCTCACAGCTAGTGACACATACACAAAATGTTGTATATCAATTCTTTGTGTCACATAAACTTTCGAACCTCACTCTGTAGTTTTGAGATTTCTTTGTATATCAAAAACAGAGTGTTGAGAGCTAGATTAGCCAAACCATCTTAGAGCTGTATTGTGTATTGTAGAACAGATCACGAGCCTGTTTCTATTTATGAGATTGCTAGGAGTTCTTGCAGTTGCTGGCTGTCGGATCGGGTTTGTACAAAGAGTTGTATAAATAAAATCTTCTAGTGGAAATCCTTCCTATTGAGGAATAAGGGGAGACGTAGGAGTTTAAGCTCGGAACTTCCATAAGCAAACTCTTGTCTCTTATCTTTTACATTTACGCATATTACCTTTTCATTGTTGAATTGGGTAACTTATTTGTTACCTAAGACAACAGCTTACATTGAGATCCTCCAAGCTGGTAACTCACCTTAGAGGTTACCTAAGAACTGTAAAAGATTTTTTAAAACGGTTTTTCATAAAAATTAGCAAAGGAGTTCATTCACCCCCCTCTGAACTCCCGAGCCGTATTTTCGATCCTAACAGATATATTTCATGTTCAGGCCAAAAGAAAAATTGTAACCACTTTTGAACTTCCGCAGTTTATTGTTAATTATTTGCTTATTTCTGTCTTACGAGCACCGGGCCTGACAACATATGAGTTGAACAGATCAAATTAGAGCTTCATGTCTTATTCAGATCAAAGCTAAAATCGATGTATTGGCTTGAGAAGATCATTTATAGTCGTTGAACAACTAAAAATACAATCAAAATGAACAGGAGTTGGTAGTGTACAAGGGTCGATGATTTGTCTATTTTAAGCAAAAGAAGCATTTTTGTGTCAGTAAGAAGATAGTACAGACTTAAATGCACATTATTTACTTAAAGACAAGCGTACGGGGATTAATTGGCTGAGTATACTGGTAACATTTATTATCGTCTGAATCTAGAGTATATAAATAGGAGAAGAGATTATAGTGAAGATCTCTCTCATTCTCCGGCACTTCGATTTTAAAACAATCCAAGCTTTCAAAGCATACGATTTTGCAGAACAACTTTCAAAACACTTTATATTTAAGTTATATTCATTTGTGTTAACAATTTCAGATAGAGCTGAGATTATAATAGGCTTTTATTTCTTACAATATCAGTAGAAGCCTTAGAAATATTTTTACAGATAATAGAGGGTGTTCTGTTATCAGCTGAGGAGTGCTAGGAGTTTAGTTCGAGCGTGGTCTAACAGATTAGGCTAAATCATACATTCTAATCAAAGTCTTTTAGTGGAATTCCTTCCAATTTGGAAAAAAGAAGACGTAGAAGCATTGCTTTCTTCTAGAAACAAATATCTATTGTTTTACTGATTTAAGTTTACGTATTATTTATTTGTTCACTGGTCGATTGGGCTGTTTTTCACATAAATCTTTTTATTGCTCAAGAGATCATGTAACGCCCAGGAAATCCATAAATCCACAAATATATATCTAAATTTTTGAAGGGTTTAATTACTATTTTCAGTACCCTTCTTCAGCTTCAATTCAGCGATTCAGTATTCATCCAAACTGAATTTCAGATTAGAGCAGGAACCCGGTTCGTAGGATTTGTCCGGTCGAATACTAACAAGCACGGTTCAGCTTATTTTTAATCCGATTCGGTTTATGCCTGCTAGTGTACGAAGCTGTGCTTTTAAAGATAGTTTCTAAATGATGAGCTCATGCTATTTGTTTTCCTTTAATACACGTATCATCACTTTTCTAAATGATGTCCATTTTAAAGCGGTGAAAAGCTCTCCACCAACAACCGAAATCTTCAACTCTTTCAAAGAAATTTGTTGATTGCGCTTGTAAGTTGTTCAATGCCGGAAGATTTCGGTTAGATGTGTTCAGCAGTTGAGATAAGTAAACTCTTTTTCTTGCTGCACTTTCGAAAGCATATATTTATTTCCTTCTTGCATGCTTTTATGAGTTTTAAATTTTTGAGAAACGGTTTTGAAGTTTTCCAAGCACAAAGTTAAGTTGATACAGATTTCTTGAGGAAGTATTGGTTTACTGGAGTTAGATTCAGAAAAGTTTTGTTTGAATATGTTTTACGATGTTCGATCCAGTTCCTTCTTGAAAATTCTAGGATTTTCTATAAGTAGCTTACAAGCAGCTTACATGATTTTATTTCAGTAGCTTACAAGCAGCTTACGTGTTCTTGTTTCTGGATTGTTTCCTTAGATATTTTCCATTTTCTTCAGACTAAGGAAATCTTCTAAGTTGTTTGTCATTTTGAGCTAAGTTCGTGATCTGTTTTTCCCTAAGCTGATTCTAAGTCGCGATATTTTCCTAGAGCTGTTCATTACCCGTAATCTGTTTATTTTCCCAGAGTTGTTTTACACTCGTAATCTGATTTCATTATCCAAGCTGAGTTGACTTTGTTTGACCATTGTAATCCAGTCTGCTCATTTAATTTGTGTTGACTTTTCCTAATCTGAGTTGACCAAACAGCCCAGAGCTGATTTTTTATTCTGAACCAGTACGCTCGCGTTTTATTCATACTCTGAGCTGATTCAGCTTAGGTCCATTTTGGACTGATACAGTAATTTCATGTTTAATTCTTGTTTCCTTTAGCTTCGATTCGAAGGTATAACTCTAATTCGTTCGCATTTATACTCATTTCAAGAGATAGTTCTTTCAGCTTAGAGCTCTAATGTTCATATTCGTTTCTATAGCCTGAGCTGATTCAAGTTTTGTTCTTAAATTGAACTCCGATTACTCCCAATAGTTATCGAATATGTGAGCTTGGCGAATAGCTTTGGGCGTTGTAAGCTGTTTAGAGCATCCTAAGCTGATATATAGGATGCGGACTGTTCTGGGTATCATGGGCTGTGTTGACAGTCTCAAGCTGTTTTGGAGATAACAACTTAGCAATTCAGCTTAGGGGTTTCGCTGTCGGAGTCTAAGCTGGGTTCAGCTTAGACAGGTTATGTGTGCCGTGAATTGAGGGACCAGATTACGAGTGATGTGCAATGCTAGTTGGTGAAATCAGCTTGGGCGCAAGCTGATGGTGACGCACAGTTAGGCAAGCGATGTTCGTGGTTTTCAATTTGGTAGTGAGTCCGTGCCTTGAGCCGAGCTACTTCGTTGGCTTGAAGGAGCCTTCTACCGCAAGCTGTTTTGAGGACAACAGCTTAGAAGTGAACAGCTCTGGGATACCAGCGTCGTATGTGTGAGGACTAGAAATTCTTAAGTACGATTTATTAGCTAATCAGATTTGGATTAGGATTAGCTAATTGAGCTTCTGATTATTGGGGTTTCAGATGAGAGGATCTGGTGATTTTCAGAATTTCAGATTTGAGTGAAATATGGATGTTCAGATTTGTCCCTCGCGTTTTTGCATAAATTGCCACGATCAGGGAGCGAAACGCTGTCGTTTGGGGTGCTAGTCAGTTATGCCGTTGCAAGAGGTAATGCGATGTCGTATCAAGTATTCAAATTTGACACTGGTAAGTGGAATCTGTTTAGCGGGTGTGAACAGATGTGAGCGTCTATTTGGTCAAGTCTGGATTAGCGTTAGCGTGATCTGTTGCGATATCGGGACCCTATGCTACGTAGTTTTGTTATGTAGCGCGACACCGGTTTGATTAGAAGCGTGTGTTTTGTTTGGAGAGTCTGATCTGAGATAGCGTAGTCAGAGGTGAGTGAAAGCTGAGACCAGATTTTAGGGACTTCTGTTTTAGCAATAAGATCTGGATTTGCTGGTGATTGACATTCACTGTAGCATGGACTTGGGGAATTAAAACTAAGTGTCGATCAGCACTTAGAGTATTTTTCGAACCTGATATTTCTTATCTTCATCCCCGATAACTCTCGATTGGTACTGTTCATCCGAACCCTATTTCCGTCGATTTAAGCCGCCGTTTGGTGTAAGATTGATAGCGCTGAGCTCGTCTTCCCTAGAGCGTTCGATTGATACCAGTTTGGAGACCGGAGTCGCCGGATTTGAGGAGCGAAGTTGTAGCAGTGTTCGTGTATCTTCGCGATTGTTGAACCGTAGTTCTTCTGTTCTTTAGTAGCTTGGGATTTGAGCTGGTAGTGGCTTCTGTTGAGGTAGAAGCTGAATTGAGGTACGAATTGAGATAGATTTTAGCATCTTTATTATCAGCTTTGAGATATTGCATTGTCTTATATTATAAATGCTTCTATTGTGCTCTTCGTACTGAGGTTTGACCTCGTTTATTTTCCCTGTTTTGGGCTGTTTTGGTTGTCGTTGGCCATTACAGGTTCTTCAGGAAACCAGGCTGGGCAGAGTGTAGTTTCAGCTGGTCGATCCCCTTTTTTATTTGAGTCCCAGTTGTATTGATATATTATATTGAGCCAGGGT
>KQ999456.1:0-37078 GCA_001598015.1 Dorcoceras hygrometricum | reverse complement strand
GCTGTCGGAGTCTAAGCTGGGTTCAGCTTAGACAGGTTATGTGTGCCGTGAATTGAGGGACCAGATTACGAGTGATGTGCAATGCTAGTTGGTGAAATCAGCTTGGGCGCAAGCTGATGGTGACGCACAGTTAGGCAAGCGATGTTCGTGGTTTTCAATTTGGTAGCGAGTCCGTGCCTTGAGCCGAGCTACTTCGTTGGCTTGAAGGAGCCTTCTACCGCAAGCTGTTTTGAGGACAACAGCTTAGAAGTGAACAGCTCTGGGATACCAGCGTCGTATGTGTGAGGACTAGAAATTCTTAAGTACGATTTATTAGCTAATCAGATTTGGATTAGGATTAGCTAATTGAGCTTCTGATTATTGGGGTTTCAGATGAGAGGATCTGGTGATTTTCAGAATTTCAGATTTGAGTGAAATATGGATGTTCAGATTTGTCCCTCGCGTTTTTGCATAAATTGCCACGATCAGGGAGCGAAACGCTGTCGTTTGGGGTGCTAGTCAGTTATGCCGTTGCAAGAGGTAATGCGATGTCGTATCAAGTATTCAAATTTGACACTGGTAAGTGGAATCTGTTTAGCGGGTGTGAACAGATGTGAGCGTCTATTTGGTCAAGTCTGGATTAGCGTTAGCGTGATCTGTTGCGATATCGGGACCCTATGCTACGTAGTTTTGTTATGTAGCGCGACACCCGTTTGATTAGAAGCGTGTGTTTTGTTTGGAGAGTCAGATCTGAGATAGCGTAGTCAGAGGTGAGTGAGAGCTGAGACCAGATTTTAGGGACTTCTGTTTTAGCGATAAGATCTGGATTTGCTGGTGATTGACTTTCACTGTAGCATGGACTTGGGGAATTAAAACTAAGTGTCGATCAGCACTTAGAGTATTTTTCGAACCTGATATTTCTTATCTTCATCCCCGATAACTCTCGATTGGTACTGTTCATCCGAACCCTATTTCCATCGAGTTAAGCCGCCGTTTGGTGCAAGATTGATAGCGCTGAGCTCGTATTCCCTAGAGCGTTCGATTGATACCAGTTTGGAGACCGGAGTCGCCGGATTTGAGGAGCGAAGTTGTAGCAGTGTTCGTGTATCTTCGCGATTGTTGAACCGTAGTTCTTCTGTTCTTTAGTAGCTTGGGATTTGAGCTGGTAGTGGCTTCTGTTGAGGTAGAAGCTAAATTGAGGTACGAATTGAGCTAGATTTTAGCATCTTTATTATCAGCTTTGAGATATTTCTTTCGTGTATTAGCTGTTGTGACTTGTGTTGATTGTATGATGATTCTGTGCTCATATTTGTTTCGTGCGTGAAATATATGTATGATTTTTAAGCATGAGTCTGCTGTGCATTCACGCATACATATTGAGCCTGATTCCTTTGAGAGCTGAATTTCTTTGCACGTTGTGATCAGCCGGCTGAATCGTCGCGCCTGAAAGGTCCAACGCTGCTTATGATGTGGTGGTCGGCTGAGTCGTCGTGCCTGAATACCACTGCCTTGTGATGGTCGGCTGAGTCGTCGCACCAGAAGATCACAAGATGATGATGATTGATGAGATCTGCACAGCTGAGTCGTTGTGCCTTGCCTTACCGATGATCCTTGATAGCCCTTTCATTCATTGCACGATTGAGATATTGCATTGTCTTATATTATAAATGCTTCTATTGGGCTCTTCGTACTGAGGTTTGACCTCGTTTATTTTCCCTATTTTGGGCTGTTTTGGTTGTCGTTGGCCATTACAGGTTCTTCAGGAAACCAGGCTGGGCAGGGTGTAGCTTCAACTGGTCGATCCCCTTTTTTATTTGAGTCCCAGTTGTATTGATATATTATATTGAGCCAGGGGATGTCCTATGCCTTTGTTTAATTGGGGGATCTGTAGTTGATTGACTACTTGTTTTATCGTATGTTGAATGAGTTTTGAGTTAAACTCTTATTTTGAGTATGAATATATTTTGAATGATATTGAATCATGCCTATATTCAAAAAATTTTAGCCCATATTTTTATGATGCTTCCGCATAGTTGTGACCGATTGATGTATTAGCGCACCGTGCCTAACATTTTTTGTATCGGAGCTTAAACTGAGATAAGCTCATTTCTTTTGATCACACTTGAGTCTAGGCACAGAGTTTGAGTTTTGATTTTGACTAACTACGCGATTGTGTGATTTTATTATTTGCCTATGTGATCTATCTACTTGTTCTTACCTCTGAGTTTTGGTAGATGCCGTCGAGGAGAGGTAAGAGTAGGATTGCTAGGCAGGTAGATGGGGAGTCTAGAGCCCCGGGTAGTGATGAGGATGTTGAGCAGCAGGAGATACCTTTGCGCCGATGCCCTAGACAGACAGAGGTGGATGATGTGACTCGACAGATTAGAGAGATGAAGCTAGTGTTTGCTAGGTTCCAGAGGATGACTCCCCCGATGTTTACTTGTGTCGAGGCTGGTCTGTTGGCTGAAGGCTGGCTTGAGCACATGGAAGAGTTGTTTGACGCAGTGGAGTACTCTCCAGAGAGGAGGCTGAAGTTAGCAGTGTTGCAGTTGAGAGAGCATGCTCAACGCTGGTGGAAGGGTACTTCTCGTGTCATGAGAGAGACTGGAGTTTTGATTTCTTGGGAGAGCTTCTGTGCAGCTTTTCGACAGGAGTATACCCCTGAGTCTTTCTATAACAACCATGAGTATCTACCCCTGCTGGCGTGAGTTTGTTGTCCCGTGAGGTGGTGTTGGATTGTGTTCTTAGGTTTGATGAGCATGTTTTGGTGACCAATCTGATTGTTTTGGGAATTAGAGATTTTGACTGTATTTTGGGTATGGATGTGTTATCCAGTTATAGAGCGACAGTGGATTGTTTTCATGGTGTAGTGAGATTTAGGCCTGAATCTGGAGAGAAATGGGATTTCTATAGTGCTGATTCGCAACCTAAGATTCCTTTTGTGTCTGCCATGGAGATGTTTAGTTTGTTGTCGCTAGAGAATTCAGGGTTTATGATCTATGCCTTGGATGTTTCCCGAGTATCGCGAGTAGGATTGAGCGATGTCCCGATTGCTCGAGTTCCAGACGTGTTTTCGGATAGATTCCTGGATTCCCTCCGAGACGAGAGATTGACTTCAGCATAGAGTTGGTGCCAGGAACAACCCCGATTTCTAGCGCTCCATATCGGTTGGCGCCAGCTGAGCTGAGGAACTCAAAGAGCAGTTGCGTGATATTTTAGAGAAGGGCTTCATTAGACCGAGTATGTCGCCCTGGGGAGCTTCGATTCTATTTGTGAAGAAGAAAGATGAATCTATGAGGATGTGTGTGGATTTTTGGCAGTTGAACAAAGAGACGATTAAGAACAAGTATCCATTGCCAATGATTGATGACTTGTTTGACCAGCTGTAGGGATCTGCTGTATACTCTAAGATTGATCTGCGATCTGGTTATCATCAGTTGCGGATCAGAGATGCTGACATGCGAAGACGGCTTTCAGGACTAGATATGGGCATTATGAGTTTTTGGTGATGCCTTTTGGATTGACGAATGCTCCTGTTGTCTTCATGGATTTGATGAATCGCGTCTTCAGTATATCGATCGTTTTGTGATTGTCTTCATAGATGACATCTTGGTGTATTCGAGGAACTTCAGATAGCATAAAGAGCACTTGAGATTGGTTTTGCAGAAACTGAGAGACTCACAGCTGTATGCGAAGTTCGGCAAGTGTGAATTCTGGCTGGATAGATTTATATTTTTGGGTCATGTCATTTCAGCGCAAGGGATTTCTGTGGATCCGAGTAAGGTCGAAGCAGTTCTTAACTGGGAGCGACCTAGGAATGTTTCTGAGATCCGTAGTTTCTTGGGTTTGGCTGGCTATTATAGGAGTTTTATTGAGAAGTTCTCTTCGATAGCTAGGTCGATGACTCAGTTGACCCAGAAGGATAGGAAGTTTGTTTGGACTGAAGTGTGAGTCTAGTTTCCAGTTGCTTAAGGAGAATTTGACTACTGCTAATGTGTTATCTTTGCCTTCGGGTTCTGGAGGTTTTGTAGTTTGTTCTGATGCCTCTCTGAGTGGTTTGGCATCGTTTTGCTATCGCTAACTTCAAGTACCATCGACTGACACAGATCCATCAGTTTCTTCTTTTCAGGTTGAGCCACAGATTGTAGCAGACATTAGAACAACGCAGAGGACTGATCCATATGTTCATGAGTTGAATATTAAGGCTCAGAATGGTCAGTTTGAGGATTTTTCTGTTGCTTCTGATGGATGCTTGAGATTTTGAGGTAGGTTTGTGGTTCCGAATTTAATTGATTTGAGGGAAGTCATCTTGAATGAAGCTCATTGTAGTCGATACAGTGTGCATCCGGGTGAGAAGAAGATGTATCATGCCCTGAAGTTTCACTTCTGGTTGGAAGGCATGAGGAATGACATCTCTGGATTTGTAGATCGATGTTTGAATTGCCAACAGGTCAAGGCTGAGAGGATGAGACATGGTGGATTGCTACAGAGTTTAGAAGTGCCTCAATGGAATTGGGAGCACATCGCCATGGATTTTGTGACTCATTTGCCTCGATCGAGTAGGGGATGTGACGCAATTTGGGTTGTTGTTGATAGACTCTTGAAGTCAGCCTATTTCATTCCCTATTATGTGAGGTCCTCGATGAATAAGATGGTGCGACTGTACATTGACCATGTGGTGAGATTGCATGGAGTGCCGGTTTCCATAGTGTCTGATATAGATCCGAGATTTACTTCCCGATTCTGGAAGAGCTTGCAGACACCGATGGCGTCGAGATTGGCTATGAGTACAGCCTATCACCCACAGACATATGGTCAATCTCAGAGGACCATTCAGATTTTGAAGGATATGGTGCGAGCAGTTGTATTGATTTCAGTGGTGGCTAGCAGGATTCCTTGTCTTTAGTTGAGTTTTCTTATAACAACAGCTACCAGGTGACTATTGGGATGGCACCTTTTGAAGCGATGTATGGTCGTAAGTGTAGATCACCGATCTGCTGGGAAGAGATTGGTGAGAATCAGTTGTCTACTCCTGATTTTTAGCAGCACATGAAGGATCATATTGAGTTGATTCGGAGTAGGATGAAAGCTGCTCAAGATCGACATGCTAGCTATGCTAACAAGAGACGCAGACCTTTGGAGTTTGAGGTTGGCGATCGAGTATTTCTCAAAGTTTCTCCTTTCAAGAGCGTGATGAGATTCAGATTGAAGGGTAAATTGGCTCCTAGATTCGTTGGTCCCTTTGAGATTTTTGAGAGGATCGGACAGTTGGCTTATAGATTGAGGCTGCCTGATGAGTTAGCGGCGATGCATGATGTGTTTCATGTGTCAATGTTGAGGAAATATGAACCAGATCCGTCCCATGTGTTGATGACTGATGAAGTTGAGCTGGATTCTACCTTGAGCTATGTGGAATAACCAGTGAAGATTCTGGATAGGAAGGAGAAGCAACTGAGGAATAAGGCTATTCCGTTGGTGATGGTCCAATGGAGCAAGCATGGTCATGAGGAAGCTACCTGGGAAGTTGAAGAGAAGATGAGACAGGAGTGGCCTCATCTGTTTGAGCGGTGACGGCAATAGTATTCCAGGTAACTTTCTGGATTGTTGATATCATGTTTGAATGATTTGTGTTGTCGATTAGTGGTTTGTTCAGCATTGAGTATGCTGGGCTGTATGGCATGGGTGTTTTTGGAGTGGTGTCTAGTATACTGTGCCGTGAGAATGCCATCTTATTGTGATTGTTGTTCCTCATTATTTTTGAATCTGGTGCTACGAGTTGATTTTGAGGACGAAATCGATTTCTAGTGGGGGAGAATGTGAGGACTAGAAATTGTTAAGTACGATTAGCTAACTAATCAGATTTGGATTAGGATTAGCTAATTGAGTTTTCGATTATCGGGTTCTCAGATGAGAGGATCTGATGATTTTCAGAATTTCAGATTTGAGTGAAATCTAGATGTTCAGATCTGTCCCTCACGTGTTTGCGTGAATTGCCGCGAGTAGGGAGCGAAACGCTGTCGTTTGGGGTGCTAGTCAGTTATGGCGTTGCAAGAGGTAATGCGATGTCGTATCGAGTATACAGATTTGACACTGGTAAGTGGAATCTGTTTAGCGGGCGTGAACAGATGTGAGCGTCTATTTGGTCAAGTCTAGATTAGCGTTAGCGGGATCTGTTTCGAGAGCGGTACCCTATGCTACGTCGTTTTGTAATGTAGCGCGACACCGTTTTGATAAAAAACGCGTGTTTTTTTTGGAGAGTCAGGTCTGAGATAGCGTAGTCAGAGGTGAGTGAAAGCTGAGACCAGATTTGAGGGACTTCTGTTTTAGCGATAAGATCTGGATTTGCTGGTGATTGACTTTCACTGTAGCATGAACTTGGGAATTTAAACTAAGTGTCGATCAGCACTTAGAGTATTTTTCGAACCTGATATTTCTTATCTTCATCCCCGATAACTCTCGATTGGTACTGTTCATCCGAACCCTATTTCCATCGATTGCCGGCGTTTTACGCCGCCGTTTGGAGTAAGATTAGCGCTGAGCTCGTCTTCTCTAGAGCGTTCGATGATACCAGTTTGGAGACTGGAGTCGCCGGATTTGAGGAGTGCGAAGTGGTAGAAGTGTTCGTGTATCTTCGCGATTGTTGAACCGTAGTTCTTCTGTTCTTTAGTAGCTTGGGATTTGAGCTGGTAGTGGCTTCTGTTGAGGTAGAAGTTGAATTGAGGTACGAATTGAGCTAGATTTTAGCATCTTTATTATCAGCTTTGAGATATTTCTTTCGTGTATTAGCTGCTGTGACTTGTGTTGATTGTATGATGATTCTGTGCTCATATTTGTTTCGTGCGTGAAATATATGTATGATTTTTAAGCATGAGTCTGCTGTGAATTCACGCATACATATTGAGCCTGATTCCTTTGAGAGCTGAATTTCTTTGCACGTTGTGATCGGCCAGTTGAGTCGTCGCGCCTGAAAGGTCCAACGCTGCTTATGATGTGGTGGTCGGTTGAGTCGTCGTGCCTGAATACCACTGCCTTGTGATGGTCGGCTAAGTCGTCGCACCAGAAGATCACAAGATGATGATGATTGATGACATCTACACAGCTGAGTCGTTGTGCCTTGTCTACCGATGATCCTTGATAGCCCTTTCATGCATTGCACGATTGAGATATTGCATTGTCTTATATGATAAATGCTTCTATTGTGCTCTTCGTACTGAGGTTTGACCTCGTTTATTTTCCCTGTTTTGGTTTGTTTTGGTTGTCGTTGGCCATTACAGGTTCTTCAGGAAACCAGGCTGGGCAGAGTGTAGCTTCAGCTGGTCGATCCCCTTTTTTATTTGAGTCCCAGTTGTATTGATATATTATATTGAGCCAGGGTATGCCTGTGCCTTTAGTTGATTGACTGCTTGTTTTATCGTATGTTATATGAGTTTTGAGTTAAACTCTTATTTGAGTATGAATGTATTTTGAATGATATTGGATCAGGCCTATATTCGAAAATATTTAGCCCATATTTTTATGATGCTTCCGCATAGTTGTGACTGATTGATGTATTAGCGCACCGAGCCTGACAGTATGAGAGATGTTGTTCTGCGTGAGCTGTCCAGTGCGTGATCTGGATTGTTTCTGCAAGCTGTGCAGCTGTGGATGCTACGAGCTATTCTAGCTTAGATTTCATGAGCTGAGAGTGCGTCGAACTCTGTTTGGTTGCTGCAAGCGGGATAGAGCTCCTTGAACTGATTAGTAGTGTGCGACCTGACCTGAGTTGTTGTAAGTTGTTGAGGGGTTACTGTGCAGTTTACCTTGTGCTGAACTGGTGCGATCTGAGCTGTTGTGCGGTGTGCAAGTTGTTAGGTGCGTGGGAGCTGATAGGCAAACGTGATATGTTGAGACCGTAATCTGTTGGTGTGTAAGCTGAGTTGTGTCTTCGTGCCTAAGCTGGATCAGTGCCGGGGTCTGAGCTGATGGAAGACACTATAGACGTAAGCTGCCGGGAACATAGTCTGTAGGGCGAGAACTGTTGGGTCCGAGAGCTGGTCTATATGTGTGTATTGAGCAATACGCTAGATAGTTTACAGTGAAGGAGCCTGAGCTATGCTGAAGTCACTGTATCCATGATCTGTTGAGTAGCGTGTATAAATACCCTCTCGTTGACCAATATTTAGTCATTTTTCAGACCACCCGTTCCTTATATTCTTATATACGCTCCCGAGAGATATTCCCCAAACCCTAGCTACTGTTCACCCGTCTAGTAAATTCCAAATCGTCCGAGTTTGACCGGTCAGTTGGGAACGAGGGTACAGCGTTTGGAAACCCCTCTTCAAGGCTGACGTTTCCATACCAGTTTGGAGTCGGGAGGAAGCCGGGCGGAGGAGATCATCATGAAGTTGCGTGAGTTGGTTAGTTTCATGATTTCCGGATGGGTTTGAGCTTCGGTTCAGGTAACCATGTTTTTCTAGTGTTATTTCGACTCCTAGCGTTTATATTTGAGATATCTAGGGTCTGTTGTTGTACGCAATAGTTCTGCGCTGTTGAGGCCTTCGGCCGAGAGCTGTATAAGCTTTAACAGAGCTGATTCTTAGCAGATTAGAGCTTCCTAGTGGTTGCTATAAGCTGCGGGCCTTGAGAAGTTGGCCAAGCGGAGCAGGGGGTGTATTCTGCTGGTAGCCTTGAGCTTGTGCTGAGGTAGTTTGCCAAAATCTCGGTAAGGTACGAATTCAGAGCTTGTATTTACAGCTTTGATCTAAGCATGTGAACGCATTGTGTAGTGTGAGAGTAGAACCTGCTAGGTCTGCCATCATTGTATGAGCAGTTTACCTGTTGAGCATTAGTGGCCAGTACGCGTGTGCTGGGTAGCCGCGCTGTTGGGCCCGTGTTGCTGATGTTATCGTACTTAGGGCCGTGAGCTGAGTGCTAAGCCTTGTGTTGCATGATATTTCCTGAGCAGTTCTGTTTTATGCATGCGTGTGAATAGGGAGTTTTCTTGCTTATGTAGTATGGCTGTATGCTGCACTTTGTTGGTTTTCGCATGCTCGTATATCAGATTGTTGAGATCCATCTTTGTAACCGCATGTTGTTTCGTAATCTGAGCTCCTCCTTTGTATCTGGATGCTATTTTGTGAGTTGAGCTAATATGTTGTTATCAGGATGCGTGTGATTGAGCGCACGGGTAGAACCCTTTCTCTCACATGCTTTATGGCACCCCTCTTCTAGATGTGTTCTAGTGCTTCGTGTAATGGAGCAGCTAGGTATCCCCATTCTCTCACATGAATTGCGGCCATTCCTGTTGGTAGTGTATCGGGCATTGCGTGTGATGGGGCGGTTGGGTAGCTCTCATTCTTTCACATACTCGGTGGCCTCTTCTGGTGTATATGTGCTTCGGGCACTGTGTGTGATGGAGCGGCTGGGTAGCTCCCATTCTCTCACATGCTCTATGTCCACTTAGGGTACCGTGTGTGATTGAGCGCTCGGGTAATTCCCCTTCTCTCACATGATCGGTGATCATTTATGTTCTGATAGCCATCTACGTGTTTTTCTTCTAAGCTTTGCACCTCCAGCCGTGGAGTTGTCTTGGGAGCTCTATATCTCCGGATATCGAGTTACTTCTGAAAGACTTGTCCCTCCAGCTGTTGGTTCGTTTTGTGTATGTGGTTTTTCCGAGCTGTTGAGTAGTCTCTTGGGCCCCGGTGCTTCCTGGTATTCTGTAGGCATTTCGTAGCACATTTTTAGGTTGCGTGTTTTATTTGATAGCTGTTGTTGTTATTTCTCTTCGTACTGAGGTTTAACCTGATTTGTTTTTCCCGTGGGGCTACTTTGGTCGTTTGTTGGCCATTGCAGACTTTTTAGGTGGTTTAGCTGGTCCGAGAGTGAGGCAGCTATTGCAGTCCCAGGCGTGATTTCCCAGTAATATATATATGATATATCGAGTCATTGCCAAGGGATGCCTAGTGTAGTTGTTGTATTGATTCTATTGGTGTTTGGTTTTATATATATATATATTGGATGATTGAGATTTTACACAGTCAACTTTTGATGCAAAGCTTATACTTTGAGTATGCTTGTACTTTAAATGATAGAATTTTAGTCAGGCCAAAAATAAAAATCTTACCATCTTTTAGCTATCGTGTTTTTGCGCGTTTTAACTATGTTTAGAACACCGGGCCTGACATTTTGGTATCAGAGCTTAAATTGGGATAAGCTCGTTTATTTTTCTTTCACATTAGAGTCTAGGCACAATGTTTATCCTCCTTCGTGTGCTTGACTACTTGCTTTCCTGCTTTGTGTGGGCTTACATTTGTGTGCCTCCTAGTTTCCGCCAAGTAGAGGTAGAGGTAGAGCTGTTAGGCAGGTTTTAGACGAACCGAGAGTTTCGGTTAATGCAGAGGATGTTGCTCTACCGAGAGTTCTTTTGAGACGTCATGCGAGACGATCTGAGGCCTAAGTAGAGCATTTGACTCAACGAGTGGATGTTTTGGAGTTGTTTATGGCTAGGTGTTAGTGGATGAATCCCTCGATTCTCAGTGGTGTTTGAGATTGTGCAACTTCCGAGGGATGGCATGAGAACATGGTGGGTTTGTTTGATCGTGTGCAGTTTTATTATAAGAGAAGATTGATTTGGCTGCTGAGCCCTTAGTATTGCACGAGTCCTTTGTAGGGAAATTAGTGTGACAAACAAAAACTTTGAAATCTTCATATTTTCATATGGCTTATTTTATAAGATTCCCGTGTTCTAGAAAAAGGATTACGGATTGGAAAATTCTTATGCAGACACATCTTGATACTCAAGATGATGACATATGATATGTCATCAAAGATGGTACAATGAAGATACTGAAATCCAACACTTCCATTGTTATTTCAGACGTGGCACCTCACATGGTGGAGCATCCGAGGTTGGGTGGATGACATAAGACAAAAGAAATGCCAATCTGGACAATGTTTCCAATGATATTCTCTATAAGACACTGAACAAGAATATTCAGTAAGATTAAAATGTCCATAACTGCAAAAGGCATCTGGTAGATGTTGACGCAGAGGGCAACAAGCAAACGAATGAGAACAAGCCAACTGTAGATACTTAAACGTTTGATACCATCAAGATAAAGCCATGGGAGACCATTGTTAGGATCGAAAGTTAAACTTGGGAGTTCAAAGGGGGAGGTTGAATGAACTCCTTTGGTAATTTTTGATTTGAAAACTGTTTCAAAATTTTACAGCTGGAGGCCAACTTCCAGACAAGTTACCAGCTGGGAAGCTTCTCAGTGACTACTGTTGTCTCGTGTAATTAACTGATTTTTATGTGGAATGAAGACGACAGCTGAACAATTTAATCAAAATGCATGAATGTAAAAGTAGTAGAGAAGAGAGATTTGTTTCTGGAAGTTCGTAGCAATTTCTCCTACGTCTCCCCTTCTTCCTCAATGGGAAGTTTTACATTAGAAGGCTTTGATTTATACAACCCTTTGTACAAACCCATTCTCGTGACCCGCAGCCAAGAGAACTCCTAGCAACCAACGATACATAGACCCGTGATCTGGTTTGTATTACAACAATTCCAGTACTCAGCTGGTTGTGCTATTCTAGCACTCATACACACTCTGTCTTTAATTTTCAATTCGAACTCAAATCTACAGAATGTATGAAGACGAGTTAGTGACACAAAAGAAATGAACAATCTGTGCGTGTGTCACTTGAGTAAACTGGTTCAAATATGAACTCTGCTGTTTTCTTTGAGAGCTGGTTCATCAATGGAGTGATCGTTTTTTGATGAGTGCAAGATAGTCGTCGTATATGATCACTTCTTCACAGCTTCTCTTCTCCTCTATATATACTCTTTGGATGCAACAGTAATAAATGTTACCAGTAGACACGTTGTATGCATCCAAATTGAAATTCCTGCGACGCCTTAAATGCTTGTATGATGAAGGTACAACTTCATTAAATGCATTGCCCTTTTTGGCAATCTGCGTCGTCTTCAACCTGTGTCATATCCATGCATATCTAGTTTTAGCTTGAAGTAGTTCCAAGGACTACAAATCATAGCAGAGATGTCAACTGATTCAAACATTCCAATCGTTCAATTTGCTCCGTCGTTATTTGCTCAGCTGGTTTTCCATTGTCCTGTACCCAGCTGGTTTTCCTTATATTATTTTTGAATACTGATCTGGTACCTGTATCGTCTTATCATTCAGCTGGTTCAATATCCTGAGCTGGTTGCAGCAGTTTCCATCGTCCAGTTGGGCTATACTAAGCCATCACACCTTAAGGTTCCGGGCCGGTTTGACTCTAACCAGCTTTGACCGAAGTACACTAAGCTAGATGTTCTCCTGTCCAATTTGGTTTTATATCCAATGTAGTAAGTCTCGTCCAGATCTTGTCACTTTGGTTCAAGTGATCTCTTTTACTGATATTATATCTCATATATTTTTCATCACCAAAACTTCTGAAATTTATCCTAACAATTTTCCCCTTTTTGGTGTTGACAAAAATTTTTGCTCGTAAAAAGAGATTTATATATATCATAAACCATTTTACACTAGGAGCTCAAAATCTAGTTCTTAACAGATTTATACCATCCAATGGCTCAAAACCATTTCGTATATCTAAATCTGTTTCAAGGGTCACTTGGATCATCACTTCTTGGACTGAGACCCCTTCCTCCTCTTGAACTAGATCCTCTACCTCGTATACTGCTCTGCCCGCCGCTTTATCCTTCTTCAGTTCTGTTTAATCTCTGCCCTAGTCTATTTTGTCCTCCTTCCCCATTTTTTTCAACACCAAACTCCTTTATACTCTCAACCATCGCATCAAGATGAGATTTCACTGAAGACAGCTCGTCAACCAGCTGCTGGTGGCTATCAGCATAGTTGCGAACCATAGTAGTTTCAGCTTGGTAAAATGATGGTTGCTGTCATCCATCCTTTTGGACAAAGTTCGCTCCAGTACATCAATTTTGATGTCCAGCCCATTCACCAAACTCCTTTATACTCTCAACCATCGCATCAAGATGAGATTTCACTGAAGACAGCTCGTCAACCAGCTGCTGGTGGCTATCAGCATAGTTGCGAACCATAGTAGTTTCAGCTTGGTAAAATGATGGTTGCTGTCATCCATCCTTTTGGACAAAGTTCGCTCCAGTACATCAATTTTGATGTCCAGCCCATTAACAGCATTCTTGAGTTGCTCGCGAAGGAGAGTTGTATAATTCCTTGTGAGGTTCGTATCATCATGAATGCGTGCACATGTCAGATCAAGAGATGATACACGGGTGGACAAAGGGGTAAGTATCTGGGCAGTAGTATCCATGAATTGGAGAGTAGAAGGATCTTTTGTTGTCGGAACAACTAACAGCAAATTGGTCGGAAGCAGACCCAAATGGTCAGAGCTATTCGTTTCATCAGTGAGACATTTTTCCAGATTAACTGCGGTTCATACCCTTGTTCATCATGAGCCTGGTGCTCAACTCCTGCTGCATGATGCTCTTCTGTTTGAACAGGTGGCTCATTATCTTGAGCCTGATACTCGTGAGTGATCATTGCCATATTCTCATTATCTGGGTGGTCAATCTGGTGACCTATGGTCCACACTGCTGCCTGCTCGTTATCGGCCAAACTAGAAAATTCCAGAGCAAGAAGCTGTTCTTGAGGAGATGCGGATCCTAACAGTGAGGATTCTTGATCAACAATTAGCACAACTGCTAGCGCATGGTGATTTCTGTGCACCATGGCTATCACCTTCAGTTCTTTGGGCAGACGCCGAATGCATAGATAATCATGATTCACGGAAGGAGCATCAAGTTTGAAGTTAGCTAGATTCTCATGATAAACCTTCTCAACTTCCAGCTCAAAATTTTGTATAGAATGAGCGAACGTCGCTCAAACAATTCAGACACTTCCTCTGTCTCTCTCCATTCCAATAGCTGCTCTTAAATTTTTACTAACGATTCAAAAGATGAAATATCTTTGATGCGTACCTCTTTGCGGAAATGCACCCATTCCTCAAAGATATTTATTTGTGCGGAGACATTGTCTCACGCAGACTCTAGCACCTATTGGCAATGTTCTTCCACAGGGTATAGTCTGGCAATGAACTCCAACATCTTTTTCCCGTTATCCCTTGGGGCAATTATAGGCAAAACCTGAGTTGCCCAGTCGAGTTTGCGAAACCGTATAGAGGCGACAAGTCTTAGTTCAGGATAGGAAATATTTTGTTGAACCTGTCGCCCGGGACCAAAGTGTACTACAATGGCCTTCTCAGAGTGGTTGGTTTCTGTTTCAAGCCTATTCGCACTAGAGCGTTCTGGTTCATCCTGAATACTATCTGATTCCTTATCATTTGGATTCATAGAATCCAGCTGGGTGTCACACCCTTGATTTTCAAACTGAGAGTCATTACTCATCTGAGCATCCTGGTCATGGTTTGATCTCTCACGTTCGTCAGAACCAGTATCCAAGGTTTCCAGCAAAAGTCCCTTCACCTTCAACGGGAATGGTTGGAATTGAACCATATTGGGAATTTCCTCCGTCACCAGCTGATCTCTGTTGTGTTTGAGGTCTTTGAGTTCTCCTTCTCTTTGAAAAAGCCTTTAGAGGGAAGGATATGGTAGATTCTGAATCAGAAGATTCAGTCACTTGCGTCCGCTTGCAACGACGTGCCACCAGCGGGCACGAATCTGTTTCGGAGCTTTCCTCTGAATCAAAGTTTGTAGGAGCCACTTGTCTCCTAGCTTCTACTGATTGAGTTGACACCTTCTCTTTTTCTGTCTTGGTTCTGTTTCTGTTGACTTTTTCTTCCTGTTTATAGTTTTTACTTTCTTGATTGGCTGGACTCCTTGTGACTCTCTACCTTCGGTGTTACTATCGGTATCTTAATTTTGCTTGCTAGATTCACCAGTTGGTTTAATCTCTGAGTTTCTATTAATATAAGTTTGTACCAACTTACTGGTTAACACTTTTTCCTGTTTATAGTTTTTACTTTCTTGATTGGCTGGACTCCTTGTGAGTCTCTACCTTCGGTGTTACTATCGGTATCTTAATTTTGCTTGCTAGATTCACCAGTTGGTTTAATCTCTGAGTTTCTATTAATATAAGTTTGTACCGACTTACTGGTTAACACTTTCTGGGGGTGCAATTTCCCCGATTCTCCAAGATTGTCCTTCACAAGATGCTGCAGCAATGCAGTAACCTGAATAGAGAAGCCCTGCGATTGTCGTTTAGGAGTTTTCACCATGTTCAGAAGAACTTGAAACAAGATTTGAGCCAAGTTGAATTTCAGTCAGGCGGTAATTGCTATCATTATGTCAAGTTTTTCACTGGTAACTTGTCGAACGAACCAGCTTTTGAGCATAGCTCCTTGGCTACAATATCGTGCAGTAGACGGAATTCAATCTCATTTCCCTTTTCTTGTTAGGTGCCCTGAACGGCTCATCAGACCCAGAGAACTGTCGTTGCATCTCAATCACTGTCTCCTTCAGAATAGTTAGAAAGCTAGTCAAACCCTCATAAGGCAGCCCAAAAACATCAATGAGCGTATCCTTGGTAATCGCTATGTTTTGAGCACCCACGAGACTTACAATTGTTCCTGCAAGAACCTTTGTATTAACAAAAATTCAAGGACAACCTCCTCATAGACTGAACCGGACGCCTCCAGAAACCCTTTGAGCCCTGAATCCCCTAGTGATTTAAACATTTTGACCATTCCACTGTGCTCTATGGTAAGCACAGAAGCGAAGTCCACCTGCAAAGCATTGACGAATAGAACGGACGCCATTTCTAATAGTAACAGAATTGGGAATAGAGTATGAATGCAATAAAATGCAGGGAATTTGCATGCAATATTAGGGGTTGAATGCGTACTAAAAAAAAATAAATGGTTTTTGTTTGAGCGGGGAGAGAGAAGGGTTTTTTCTGGACACGTGTCATCATCTTACTTAAACATCTTTTGAAATACCTGAAAGATGACCGTCCGATTTAAAATAAGTTTTAAACGCTAACCCAATCTCTTCCGTTCAATTTTGTATACCAGCACGAAAACAAATAAGGCAAACCCCTTGATAACGTCACACTGTACCTCGAGCTGGACCAGATCGGTATGGTACCAACCAGCTCGATGGCAACCAACGGACTGGTTTAGTTATCTGTTTGACTCATATTGTTCCCCATGAATTGATGCATGCAGAACATATTCATGACATATCAAGGAGACCTAAAATGTTTCTAAAGTAAGAAAACTTGACATCCGGCAGAGTCTTGGTGAAGATTTCAGCTACTTGCTGATCCATTGGCACATGCTCCACTCGAACATCCTTCTTAAGTACATGGTCTCGAATGAAGTGATGTCGTATGTCAATGTGCTTAGTTCTGGAATGCAGCACTGGATTCTGAGTGATCGCGATCGCACTTGTATTGTCACAGAATATGGGTGCCTCTTGTGCATCAACGTCATAGTCCCTAAGAAGTTGTTGAATCCATAATAGTTGAGAGCAACAACTTCCAGCTGCAAGGTACTCTGCCTCAGCTGTGGACATAGCAATGGATGTCTGTTTCTTGCTGAACCACAAAATAAGCCTATCACCCAGAAATTGACAAGTTCCACTTGTTCTTTGGCTATCAATCTTACACCCTGCATAGTCTGCGTCACTATAACCAATTAAATTAAAGATGGAGTCTTTGGGATACCAAAGATCCACATTCTGCGTGCCTTTCAAATATTTTAGAATGCATGTAACAGCCATGTAGTGAGACTATTTTGGGTCAGCTTGAAACCTGGCACACATACAGACCGAGAACATTATATTTGGTCTGCTTGCTGTGAGGTATAAAAGTGAACCAATCATCCCACGATACATGGTTACCTCGATGACAGTTCCAGCTTCGTCTTTGTCCAGCTTGATGGAGGTGCTCATGGGAGTAGTCGTATAAGAACAGTTTTCCATTCCGAACTTCTTCAGAAGTTCCTTGGTATACTTCGCTTGATTGATGAAAATTAATACTTGAGTTGTTTAACTTGTAATCCGAGGAAAAATGTCAACTCCCCCATCATGCTCATTTCAAATTGGTCATGCATTAACTTGGAGAATTTGTCGCAAAGTTTGTGATTAGTTGATCCAATAATAATATCATCAACGTAAATCTATACAAGCAAGACATGATCATTATTCATAAATTTAAACAATGTCTTATCGACAGAACCAATAACAAAATCATGATTAATGAGAAACTTAGACATAGTATCATACCAAGCTCTTGGAGCTTGTTTCAGACCATATAAAGTTTTATCCAGCTTGTATACATGTTCCGGTATGGTATGATCTACGAAGGCAGGAGGTTGTGATACATACACTTCCGCATTCAGGATGCCATTCAAGAAAGCACTTTTGACATCCATCTGATAAACTTTAAAGTTCTTGAATGATGCATATGCAAGGAAGATTCTAATGGCTTCTAGTCTAGCTACCGGTGTGAAGGATTCTTCAAAGTCTATGCCTTCTTCTTGTCTATATCCTTGCGCAACCAGCCTAACTTTGTTTCGAACCACATTACCTTGTTCATCTAGCTTGTTCCGAAAAACACATCTTGTTCCTATAACATTTTGATTATTGGGTTTAGGAACTAAATGTCATACTTTACTTCGTTTGAATTGGTTTAGCTCTTCTTGAATGGCGTCTATCCATCTAAAGTCAGCTAAGGCTTCTTCTATTTTCTTAGGCTCTATATGAGATATGAACGTAGAGTTTAAATATTCGTTTATCATCTGGACTCGTGTCCGAATAGGTGCAGTAGGATTACCGATGACCAGCTCAGGTGGATGATTTTTATTCCACCGAAGACCTGGTCTGTATGAGGTAGATGGTTCGAGCTGTTCCCCTTGTGTCCTTGCTGATTCTTCTGGAATATCATTATTCGATGTACCACTCCTTGTAGTGTTTACGTCAGCACCGGTATGTTCTCCACCAGCTGGTTCAGGATCTGGACCAGCTTGCTCAACAGCTGGAATATCAGCGTTGGTAACTGATTTGTTCATATCGTGCTGGTCATCAGCTTGCTGTCTAGATTGTTCCTTGTCTTCGCTTGATGCACCCAGATGTGTGGATTCCAGACGAGTGCATAGATCACGTAACTTCGACGCTGATGATGATCGAAAGCTGGTTTCATCGAACACTACATGAGCCGATTCTTCTACTATTAACGTTCTGTTGTTGAACACTCTATATGCTCTGCTAACAGCTGAGTATCCCAAAAAGATACCTACATCAGATCTTACATCAAAGGCTCGTAAGTAAATTTTACCATTTATATGGATGAAACACTTGCATCCAAACACCCTGAAGTACGAGATATCAGGTTTCTTTCCATTCCAGATCTCATAAGGAGTGACTCCATGTTGCTTGTTTATCATTCATCTGTTTTGAGTATAGATTGACCGCTTCTGCCCAAAACTTGTTTGAAATACCAGAATCAACAATCATGGTAGTAGCAGCTTCTTTTAAAGTGCGATTTCTACGCTCAGACAGCCCGTTCTGTTAAGGTGTTCTACCTGCAGATAACTCATGTCTGATTCCAATATCATCCAGATAGGAGGAGATTTTAAAATTTAAAAACTCTGTTCCTCTATCACTCCTAATCCGGTTGACATTACAAGACTGCTCATTTTGAATGCGTTTTAAAAGTTTAATCAGCTGATCAGCAGTTTGATCTTTTGATTTCAAAAATATCACCCAAGTAAATTTTGAAAAATCATCAACCACAACAAGGGTGTATATCATTCCCCCTAAGCTGGTTATGGGTATTGGACCGAAGAGATCCATATGCAGAAGATCCAGCTTACGAGAAGTTTTGGTACTACCTTTAGTTTTGAAAGTAGATTTTATGTTTACCCAGTTGACATACGGAGCAGATCTTGTCCTTTGAAAATTTTAATTTGGGCAAGCCATCAACTAAGTCATGCTTACTCAGATTGGCAATATTTTTGAAGTTCAAGTGATTCATCCGCTGATGCCATAACCAACTTTTAGAGGAATCAGCTACTAGAAAGTTTGTTCTTTATGCGGTTGATTTGCCCAATAAACTTTGTATGTGTTACCAGATCGATAACCTACTAGTACAGTCAGACCTTCCGGATTGAGAACTGTGCATGTGTGCTTCTGAAATTTGACAGAATAATTACTATCACACAACTGACTAATACTAATCAAGTTGTAGCACAGATTTTCAACAAGAAGAACATTGTTTATAGTAAAGTTACCATGGGTAAGCTTACCCTTACCCACATTGTTACCATGTGAATTGTCGCCAAAAGTGATCTTAGGTCAATTGCAGAATTTTATATCTGAGAGCATCTTAGCATCTCCAGTAATGTGCCTTGCACATCCACTGTCCAGATACCAAGGTGATTGCTCCAGTCGGGGTTTCTGTTGTTCCTGCAATCACAAATCAAGAATATTTGGTACCCTTTGATTCAATTGGGTCCAGGTTTGATTAGACCTTTCGGGACCCACACTTGGATAATCTTAATCCATTTTCCAGTGTGTGCATCAAAGCATTTGTGCGGTCTGTGTGTGTTCTTTGTTCTGTTTTGAACATGAAATGCAGCATATGTGCCCTTTGATCTGGGTTTTCGATATTGTGGCTTGTACTGCCTGTCCTTCATAGAATATTGGAAGAACTGGTTAGTCTTATCGTTGAATTTGGGTTTTCCCCATATTAGTTCAACTCTTTTGTTTAACCAGCTTTCCCGAGGCTTCTCAGGAACAGTATATCCCAGCCCACAAAATCTTCCTTGCCAGATCAAGTGCTTAACTGCCTTCATAGTCTCACCAGATCGTGTCTTAGTAAATTGTTCCCGGCTAGATTTTACAAAGTTCATTGTTTTAAACTTTGTCCTTCCTATCCCTGGATTACTACTGGTTTCTGTGATACTGCCTTCATTGCTATTATATCCCAATCCGGTTTTATTACCAGATGGCTTTGTAGCTCCTTGCAGTTTTTGTAGTGAAGCAGAAGACTTGGTCCAGGAGCTTATTATATCAGCTAGCCACTGATTTTAGTATAGCATCTCCTCTGACCTGCTTCTTAATTCAGCATTCTCAGTTTCAAGCTTACTTAGAGCAGCTTGCATATTGCTTGAGCTAGTCTGCTCAGTGTTCATTGCACAGCTCTCTTTTTCAGCTTTAACTTCCTCGAATGACTGAGAAAGCTTTTTGTATTCGAATACCATTTCATTTAGTGCATTGACAAGATCCTCCCGTGTGAATTCAATATTTGAAAAGTGAAATACCTCCTCAGTGTCATCAGCCATGAGACACTGTACTTCATCTTCGCTTTCGCTTGATGAGGAGGTTCCAGAGCTTGATTCTTCTGAATCTGAATCGGCCCAGCACTTTTGTTCTCTTCAGCCATCATGGCTTTCTCTGTTTTACCTTTTTGATAGGCCTTTTTCTCCCTCTTTTCTCTATTAGCACTACGATCTGGTCTTTTCTTGTCATCTCTTCTTGGCTTCCTGCAATCAATCATGAAATGACCAGGCCTACCACAGTTATAACATTTATCATCAGATGGAGTATTAAAATTTTTCTTGGGAGAATTAAAAGAGAAAGGTTGAGTATTCTGCTTTCGCATGAATTTTCCGAATTTTCTTATGAGCAAGGCCATCCCATCCTTGCTCATGTCTTCTGTTGATATGCTACTGGTGGAACATGGACTTTGTTCTGGTTCTGTAGCAGCAAAAGCTCTAGTTGGTTGAGATGTAGAAGGCTCGGCTTTCACTCTCGTTTCCAGTTCGAACTCGTATTCCTTCCAGTTGGCAAACAAGTCATGCAGCTCCATCTTGTTTAAATCTTTCGACTCACGCATGGTCATAGTCTTCACATCCCACTCTTTGGAAAGTGCTCGCATCACCTTTAAGGCTAGCTCTCTGTTGTTGTACGTCTTATTCAGTCTGGCCAGCTCAATCACCAAGGAGCTAAATCATTCATTGAACTCTGCCATGGACTCCTCAGGCTTCATCTTGATAAGTTCAAATTTTTGTAGGGCCACGGTCAACTTGTTTTCTTTTGTTTCCTCATTGCCTTCACAAATCAGGATCAGCTTTTCCCATATTTCTTTTGCAGTGGTGCATGTCTGGATTTTGCTAAACATGTTATTGTCTAGCTTCTTGTATAGTATGTCCTTGGTGATATTATCCAGATTTGCTTTCTTCCTATCTTCAGAACTCCACTCCTGTCTAGGTTTCTCATTCCATTGAGGTGCACCATCAGCTATAGAAATAGCAGTGTTTACTTTCAGTATTTTCATTGGTCCCGTTGGTAATTACGAACCACATGTCGTCATCTTGTGCTGCTAGGTGCGCCTGCATTCGGATTTTCCAGACATAGTATTATCCTTGGAAAACATAGGAATTTTACTATGAGAAATTGACATGATTAAATAAATATGAATGAATAAATTGTTCAGGCACTGAGAAACCTACTCTGATACCACTTGTCAGGATCGAAAAGTAAACTGAGGAGTTCAAATGGGGGGTGAATGAACTCCTTTGGTAATTTTTTATTTGAAAACTGTTTCAAAATTTTACAGCTTGAGGCCAACTTCCAGCTGAGTTACCAGCTGGGAAGCTTCTTAGTGACTATTGTTATCTCGTGTAATAAACTGATTTCTATGCGGAATGAACACGATTCAAGCAGTTGAACAATTTAATCAAAATGCGTGAATGTAAAAGTAGTAGAGAAGAGAGATTTGTTTCTGGAAGTTCGGAGCAATTTCTTTTACGTCTCCCCTTCTTCCTCAATGGGAAGGTTTACAACAGAAGTCTTTATTTATACTAACCCTTTATACAAACCCACTCTCGTGACCCGCAGCCAAGAGAACTCCTAGCAACCAACGACACACAGACCCACGAGAACACGATTCAAGCAGTTGAACAATTTAATCAAAATGCGTGAATGTAAAAGTAGTAGAGAAGAGAGATTTGTTTCTGGAAGTTCGGAGCAATTTCTTTTACGTCTCCCCTTCTTCCTCAATGGGAAGGTTTACAACAGAAGTCTTTGATTTATACAACCCTTTATACAAACCCACTCTCGTGACCCGCAGCCAAGAGAACTCCTAGCAACCAACGACACACAGACCCACGATCTGGTTTGTATTACAACAATTCCAGTACTCAGATGGTTGTGCTATTCTAGCACTCGGACACACTCTGTCTATAATTTTCAATTCAAACTCAAATTTACAGAATGTATGAAGACGATTTAGTGACACAAAAGAAATGAACAATCTGTGCGTGTGTCACTTGAGTAAGCTGATTCAAATATGAACTCTTTTTTTTCTTTTGAGAGCTAGTTCGTCAATGGGAGTGATCGTTATTTGATGTGTGCAAGATATTAGTCGTATATGATCACTTCTTCACAGCTTCTCTTCTCCTCTATATATACTCTTTGGATGCAACGGTAATAAATGTTACCAGTAGACACGTTGTATGAATCCAATTTGAAATTCCTGCGACGCCTTAAATGCTTGTACGATGAAGGTACAGCTTCATTAATGCATTGCCCATTTTCGTAATTCTGCATCGTCTTCGGCCTGTGTCATATCCCTACGTATCTGGTTTTAGCTTGAAGTAGTTCCAACGACTACAAATCATAGCAGAGATATCAACTGATTAGTTTCGAACTGTAGGTAGCTTCAAAAATTCCAATCATTCAATTTGCTCCGTCGTTCTTTGCTCAGTTGGTTTTCTGTTGTCCTGTACCCAGCTGGTTTTCCTTTTCTGATTTCTGAATACTGAGCTGGTACCTGTATCATCTTATCATTCATCTGGTTCAATATCCTGAGTTGGTTTCAGCAGTTTCCATCGTCCAGCTGGTCTATACTAAGCCATGACACCTTAAGGTTTCGGGCTGGTTTGACTCTAACCAGCTTTGACCGAAATACACTGGGCTAGCTGTTCTCCGCTCCAATCTGGTTTCTATGTCCAACATAGTAAGTATCGTCCAGATCTTGTCACTTTGGTTCAAGTAATCTATTTTACTGATATTATATCTCATCTATTTTTCATCACTAAAACTTCTGAAATTGCTGACAACCATGACAAAATTTGATGAGAGATTCAGAAGCTCGCACTCTTGGGAGAAAGTACACAAATATGGAGGTGACCTTAAGGTGATGAGAGCTCTTCCCAGAGAGTGGGATGTAAAGACTATAGCCATGTAAGAATCCAAAGATCTAAACAAGCCGGAGATGCTTGATATGTTTGCTAATTTGAAAGCATATGAGTTTGAGCTGGACGACTAATCAGAGGGCGAGCCGTCGACCTCTCAACCAATCAAAGCTTCTGCTGTTACAGAGGATATTCCTCAAAAAACTGTAGAATAGCTCAGCAATGATGTCATGTACCTCTTCATACGTAAAATATGGGAACTTAATGAGAAAAACTCAAACTTCATCTTTTTTTCAAACAGTTTGCAGGAGCACCAGGCTCCAGTGAAGATAGTGGAGCATTAGGCTCCGGGCTGTATAGAGGAGCATCAAGCTCTAGGAGTGGTTGGTGAGCATCAGACTCAAATTTGAACAGAGGAGCATTAGGCTCCTAAACTAATAAGTCCAATGGAGGCGCAAGCTGTGTCCAGCTCAGGCGAGAACATGCCTGAAATAATTCTTGAGTACAAGGACTTTCCTTTTGAATTTGAAAATGATGTAAAATTGTTTGAGAAGGAGCAAACGACTCCTATGTATAAAAATACAGTAGCAGATATAGTGAAAGGAATAAAGATGAACAACAAGTTTGATGGTCCCAAATTATAGGGTATACCAGATCGCAAAAGCGCGCTGATACCAATTGACAGGATTGAATTCGGGGAGGGTGTGTTCATGAGCTCTGTCACAACTCACGTCTATCCCACAGCCTAAGACACCGAACCCTTTAGTTACGTGCAATTTAAAGATGTTTTGAAATCAAATCAGCACGCAACAACTCTACCAGATCGTGCCTAAGAAGATACCAGCTCGGAGCGCTGCGAGCTGGTCGCATGATCTGGTCTGTTAAATCTCGAGCTGCAATAGCTCATGTTCTTGAAAGGTTTTGAGCACCGAGAAATAGGTTGGGTATGAAATAAATTCATGCGGAAACAAACCAAACTGAACTCTGAAAATTGAAAGCTAAATGAACTGGTTTTAAACAAATGTATGCAGATGCTATGTAATGCGGAAAGCTGTAAATGCACTAAGTAAAGAAAACAAACACTCCGAATTTGTTTATTGAAGTTCGAGATGAATCTCCTACGTCTTCCCTTCTTCTCAAATCGGGAAGGATCCACTAGAAGGCTTTGATTACAGCGACCCTCGCTGCAACCCACTCATACGACCAGCAGCCGCAAGAACTCCTAGCAACCACTGTACACCAACCCGCAAGCTGCATGTGTCTAACTCACTTCTTTACTGTCTCAGTGAGAAAGGCTACAGACACTTCTTTAACGTCTCAGTACGAAAGACAACTAGACTTGTTTAACGTCTCTGTCCAAAGACTACAATGATTTGATATCTGTGATTCACTCAGCTAATCTAATCAGCTCATATATCAAATATGTGAGTGAATCGTGTGTGAGAAATTTCAGTGTAAGCTCTCTGCTCTCTAATGTTTCTCACACACTGGGAAGTGCTTCTCTCTAAGCTGTCTGCTCGTTGTCTTTCCATGGCTTGTGCAGTCGACTTGATTACTCATTGACGCTCATGGTTTGTGCACCAGCTCACACCTGGGCACACAGCCATCTTGCACACCAGCTGCCACCTGAGTGTGCAAACTTGCGACTAGCACTGCTCTCTGTTTGTGTGTTGTGCCTCTCTGCACTTGTGTATCTTTTTTGCTCTTCACACACTTACTCTGTTCATCAGCTCTTTCTGTATTTGTAGCCTCTATGCAAATACTATCCGTTGGACACAAAGGTGTAGCCATTGTAAAGGCTTCTGACAAAGTTTTACTTTGTGTCCTTTATCATAAATGTGTTGCAGGCTTTGTTTGACTTTAAGTTCTTTCAATTTTGCGCTTCTGCAGCCTTTTCACACTTTGAGTTTTTGTCTCGATCAGATAAACTAGTTTGTCTTCTAGTATTCTGAGATTGCACAAACTAATTTATCTGATTTATCCTAGGCTCCTGATTTGGTCTACCAGGTGGTTTCCTCCTAGCGGGTCTTCGCTACACTGTACTGCTGCACATACTGCGCTTGAACACTGTTCATCATCTTCTTCACAGAACCACTCTGCTGTATAATATACTGCACTTCGTAACTCAGCTCTTCGCTACACTGTTATGCACTTCAACCACTAATCTAAACCTGCTCTTGCTCCAAGCTGGTGAACCAGCTTGGGTGTCCTCTGCGATCTGGTTATCCTTTGCTGGACTGCACTTCAACCACTCATCTAACCCTGCTCTTGCTCCCAGCTGGTGCACCAGCTTGGGTGTCCTCTGCGATCTGGTTATCCTTTGCTGGACCAGTTCGGGCGTCTCTTCACTGTACCAGCTAAGATGTCCTCTGCTAGACCATCTTGGGCGTCCCCTTACTGTTCTAGCTTGGATATCCTCTACTGTACCAGCTCGGGCGTCCCCTCACTGTTCCAACTTTGGACATCCTCTGTTGGACCAGCTCGGGCGTCCCCTTACTGTTCCAACTTGGACTACTCCTCAATCTGTACTGCTATCTGCTTGCAATCAATCTGCTATCAGTGCTTTGTTCCTCATGATGCAGCTTATCTCTGTACAGTGCTTTGTTCCAGCTCGCTGTTTGTCTCTTCCAGCTCGCTACTAATCTGCTTCATACGCACTTAATATAAATCGTTAGTAAATATCAACAGATTTTGTGTTAATCAAAATTAAGATTCTGATCTGTAAATACAGATCCAACAAAGTTCCATCTCAAAGTGTATGTATTCTTTTTGTATACAAAATTGTACATAAGCCTCAAACTGTTAGTCAAGAGGAGCAGCCACCTAAACCTCATCCAAGGTCATGTTCAAAGAAAGAACAACAAGTTTATACTTAGTAGAACCAATCAATTCTATAGACTTCTTTGAGGTAGCTGCTATTGCAGCTCGAGATGCTGCTAAACATGTAGAAAATCAGGACCCCTTCAAAGTCCAGATCTGATGTTGCACATATTTTATCTATGATTCCTGTTATAGTGAACCTGGCAGAGCCTTTTAATCAAGATATCACGGAAGTTCGAGCACTAACAAAGTTTGTAGAGTCTATGAAACAAATATTAAGCATTTTACAAGTAAGTCAGCTATCCGCACGAGGTGATTTATAGAGTTTACAAGAATCCATGGCTAATATATTGACGCTATGCTGTAGGTAATTCATAGGATTCAAGTTCCACTATGATCTGACCTGCTATGATGTATGTAATTCATAGGACTCAAGTTCTACTATGATCTGACCTGATTTTAGAGATTCGAGAGTTGAAGAAAAAACTTGCTAAAGAGGTAGCCACTCTTTGTCCTCAAATGTATGAGGTGGTGGATAAAGGGAGGCTTTGATGCGAAAAAGGGGGAAAATAGTAAGGGAAGGTGGAAGAGATCAAGAATTTAACAAGACTTCTATATGTAGGCCACATGCTCTCTTTGAGGATATTTCAAGAATTTAACAAGACTTCTATATGTAGGCCACATGCTCTCTTTGAGGATATTTCAAGAATTTAACAAGACTTCTATATGTAGGCCACATGCTCTCTTTGAGGATATTTCAAGAATTTAACAAGACTTCTATATGTAGGCCACATGCTCTCTTTGAGGATATTTCAGGAGTTATAGAGAAATCTTTTTGAGGATACTTCAAAAGTCATAAAACTTCATAGTGATGCAGATCATGGTTGGAAACATTTTCTGATCAGAAGAGTTCAAGCAATTAGCAAGAGCAGCTTTACTTCAGCATATTAGATTAGACATACAATGTAATAGACTTAAAGTTAAAAGTCTATTTTTTCCAAGGTTTTGTCATCATCAATAAAGGAAAAATTGTATATTCTATGTTTTAGTGATAACAAAGGACCTGGTTGAAGCTTAATAGATCATATCAGGATGGATTTAACAGCGTGATTTAGGCATATCATATTTGATCTGAGTTGAGTAAGGAAAAATCAGTTTATAGCATAGTGTATCGAATCATAGCAATTTAAGTCGACAAGAGCAGTTCAAATCAGATTAAGATAGTAGCTTAGAAGATCAAATCAGCTTATAATACCAGTTTAGGACAAGAACAGATAAGCACATATGAGTTGAGCATATCAGATTGGAGTTTCGTATCTTAGTCAAATCAAGGCTAAAATCGATGTATTGACTTGAGTAGATCATTTATAGTTTTTGAACAACTTAGACAAACAATCAGAATGAAAAAAATTGGTAGTGTAAAAGGTTCGAGGATTTCCTGTTTTAAGCAAAATGAAGGTGCATTTATTGTGTAAGTACGGAGATAGTACAAGACTGAAAAGCGCATTAGTTACTTGGAGTTACGTGCGCGAATTCATAGGCAAAGTTTACTGGTAATATTTATTACTATTTGAATGCGATGTTTACAAATAGGAGAAGATATTGTAGTGAAGACTCTCTGATTCTTTGTCACTTTTATTTTAAAATGATATAAGCTTTCTAAGAATACTGTTTCCAGAGCAGCTTTTAAAACACTCTATATTTAAGTTGTATTCATTTTAGTTTTCATTTCAGCTAGAGTTGAAATTTGATTAGACTTTTATTCATTGTAATATCATTAGAAAACTCATAAACAGTTGTACAGATTACAAGGTTGCTCTATTATCAACTAAGGATTACTAGGATTTTAGCTCAGGCGTGATCTGACTGATCGGTTTAGGATTATCACATATTCTAATCAAAGTCTTCTAGTATTATTTCTTTCAATTTGGCAAAAAGGAGAGACATAGAAACATTAATTCGAACTTCCAGAAACAAATCTCTATCCATTTACTGATTTATGTTTTTCATATTTGTTCATCGATCAATTGAGATGTTTCTGTATAAATCTTTTTATTGCTAAAAAAACCAGCTTAGACTAAGAACTATAATCAGTTGATCTGCCAAAACGTTTTCAAAGCACAAATTTTTAAAAGGAGTTTATTCACCCCCTCTAACTCCATGTTGGTTTTATTAGATCCTATCACTCCACATATCTCTATCATCTATACCACAACAAACACTTGAATAGAATTAGGATAGAGCAACAGTTTTTTCATGATTTCATCGTACCAAATTAGCTAGTTTATTCAACGATCTAAATGAAACAGGAAACCATTTGAAAAATGGTTAATATGTTTTCAGAATGTCACCACAATAAAAAATGTCTTTCATGACACATATAAGTGTCGTATTCAACATATAGTGTCAAAGTTCAAGTTAAATATCCAAAAAATGTCCTCTATTCTGATGTTGTTTTAGGATTGCTAATATTTTATTGTGTCATTATAAGGTATTAATGCCAACTTCACATGTGTCTTAGATTAAGGATATATAGACAATTTAAAATGTAAGGAAACCTCATATTTTAATGACACTTATGAGTCCTTCTTAGTATGGTAATAATGACAAGTTTGAATACCCTTAGTATATATTTATGTCGACACTTATAAGTTTCATATTATTTTATCTATATTGGCAATAAGACTATCTGAAACATACTAAACCTCTAAAAAATATTTTTTTTTAAAGCAGACGTGGAATAAACATTTAATAAAAGCTATAAATAAAAACCATAACTTAAAGCATTTGAAAATATCATCTCAACATCCGTTTAAAACTAACTGCAAAGTATCCCCAATCCACATCGCACAAGCTAACATAAAAGTCAGAGTATTTAAAACTGTTGCGGAAAACTGAACATGTTTAAAAACAATGGCATAAAATAACTGAGTGGTCACGGGGTAACAACCGCAGCGGAGCATCAGAGGTCCTCACCGTCATTCGGAATAAAATCAGCATCATGCTCACCTGCACCATTTAAACCTAGTGAGCCTAAAGGCCCAGCATGCTCTATCCGATAATAACAAGTACATATAATAAAACCACATGCAGGCACATACGTATAGGAACATAACTTCATCGTATAACATAAATATATTAAGAAATGATATAAGCATAACATAACTTAAAAGAACATGCGAGTCATATCCATGAAGTGTGAGCCATAATCGATTGATCAATCTATAAACCAACGTACGCGGCGGTGTGGTTCACCCGACCTTACCTCGGGATCCCTATATGTCACACAATTCTTTAAACGTTTCATACTCAAATACATAACATACTACGTATATAATTAAATATATATTCATGGGCCTATACATTTTCTCGGCTCGGTCAAGGACTGATTTCGGGTCCTGGCTCGCTACTTCTTGACCAAACGTCGCTCCAAAAACGGCCGATGAAACGAATGTTCACCGTTTTTTCCCATTTTCGCCTATTTTCTTAAATATTTGATTTCTTAAAAAAATCAATACTAAAAGAGATTAATTAAAAATCAATTTTGACTTCTAAAAATCAATTGGGACTTATTAAAATCGATTTTGACCTTTAAAGGAATTTTAAATCAATTTTGACCTCCAATGTCGATTTTTGACCCAAAGACCGATTTGACCAAATTAAAATCCAAAAATCGATTTTTAACTCCAATTAAAATCCTAAAGCCCTAATTTTGAATAAGAACTTAAAATTTAACATAACTTAAATTATTTAAAAAGGTTTGACTCAATTTTGACCTTCTAGCTAATTTCTTTAAAATTGAACCTTTGACACATTAATAAAAATAACAGGTCCATAATTAAAATAACTTGACCCAATTTTAAAATATTTGACTCGAGATTCGAAGAACCGATCCGGTCCAATCAAACCAGTCGAACCGGTTCAGTTAGACCGAACCATAGCAAAAGTAAACCCTAAACCAACAATCACATGCCTACCCTCACGCGCAGCTGCGACCAGCAGCCACTTCGCGTGAAGGTTCTCCCTGCTCCGGCCACCACTACCGGAGCCCTTCCGGATGGACCACCCCCAGATCCAGACGGTTCTAACGTGACCAACATTGGCTCAAACCGTGGGCTAACCAGGGAGAACTGGTCGCTGCAAGTGGACGCTCCAGCCATGCTGCGCTGTCGCAACCACCTGCTGGTCTTCACGTTCGTTCTCCCTACTCCTGACACCAATGCCAGAGACCTTCTGACTGGACCACCCCATAGATCCAGACGGTTCTAACGTGACCGACCTTACCTCAAATCATGGATCGACCAGGGAGAACTAACCTCTGCAAGTGGATGCACCAGTCCAGCGGCGCGATGCGCCCCTCACGACTTCTACAGCATGATGTGGTTCGCTCGAACCCTTAGACACTATCCTCCCTTCATCTAGACCACCATGAGTCCCCTAGAAACCCCTATAACTGAGTCAACACCCCTGGAAATTTCCATGACTGAATCCTCAAGACAAGAAAGCGTAACATGTCAAAAACCATGAGTCTCATGCATGAACTATGAACATAGAGGTAAAGATCCGAAAGATTCACATAAGAGTCATGCAAAACCTTTATAAAATAGTGTATTATGATCTAAATGGTGAGAAAAGAAGAATACAACATGCCTTGATCAAAGAAAGGAGTAGAGATAAGCGTTACCGGAGCGGAGGACAATGGATTAGACCAAACACCTTTGAATTTCAACCAAAGAACTGAAAATTCGACCACTTAGGGGGAGGAGGAGGCTGAAGTCGGCTGATGGAGGAGGAGGAGTAGGTTATTTTCGAAATTGTGGGAGGTGAATGAATGAGAGGTGTACAAAAGACCCCCTCCAACTTGTTTTAATTAAAATAAAAGGCTTAATCCCAAAACTAACCCTCCTCTAATTAAAAATGCTTAAAAATACTTAAAGTTCAGACTTCAAGCCTCTAATTTTCGTAATATAAGGTCTCTCAAATTTAAAAGTGTGGTAAATTTCATAAAAATAGCTTGTATAGGCGAAAAACGGGTCCCCCTCGATAACTGTGCATAAAATCTCATTTTTTTGGAAATGGTGCATAAAATAATAAATTTTGCTTTAAATATTTCTAAGGGCTTAAAACATTTAAAATATTTTCAATTTGGTCGTCTCCGGTCTCGTCCCCGCTTACCGGAACTCAAACAGTACCGTAAAATGACATGCACAAAAAAGCTCTGGGTAGCGCGTCCGCATATCGATCTCGGTCTCCCAGGTAGCATCATCAGACGAGTAATTCTGCCACCGGACCTTGACCATCGGAATCCTCCGCGCTCTAAGCCTGCGCTCCTCTTGCGCTAAGATCTGAACTGGTCGCTCCTCAAAAGATAAGTCTGGTGCCAACTGAAGCGGCTCAAAATCCAACACATGAGATGGGTTCGGGACGTACTTCCGTAACATCGAAATATGGAACACGTTATGCGCTGCTGACAGACTGGGCGGTAATTCTACCTGGTATGCTAACGTACCGACCCTCTCCAAATCTCAAACGATCCAATGAATCTCGGACTGAGCTTGCCTCTCCGGCCGAAGCGCATCACGCCCTTCATGGGCGATATCCTCACAAATACATGGTCCCCTACTGCCAACTCCAGATCTCGTCGTCTATGATCGGCATAGCTCTTTTGACGACTCTGAGCTGTCCTCATCCGATCTCGTATCCTGTCACGATATCTGTTGTCTGCTGCACCATCTCTGGTCCCGTCAAAATCCTCTCGCCAACCTCGTCCCAATGCACGGGAGACCTACACCTCCTCCCGTACAAAGCCTCATAAGGAGCCATCCCAATCGATGCCTGAAAACTATTATTGTACGTGAACTCTACCAAGGGCAACCTAGAATCCCACGTATCCTGAAAATCTATCACGTAGGCTCTCAGTAAATCCTCTAGAATCTCGATGACTCTCTCCGACTGACCGTCTGTCTGCGGGTGAAAAGCCGTACTGAAAGATAGCTTGGTCCCCAATGCAGTGTGCAAGCTCCTCCAAAATCGCAGAAGTAAACCTGGAATCCCTATCTGACACAATAAAGACTGGTATGCCATGCAGCCTGACAATCTCTCTTATGTATAGCTCTGCGTACTGTGTCAATGTGAAAGTGGTCTTCACCGGTAGAAAGTGTGCGGACTTGATGAGTCGATCCACAATCACCCAAATCGCCGTAAAGCCTCTGAGACTCCTGGGTAATCCAACCCCAAAATCCATCGTGATGTTCTCCCATTTCCACTCAGGGATAGGGAGTGGCTGTAGCAACCCTGCTGGTCACTGGTGTTCTGCCTTGACCTGCTGACAGGTCAAACACTCTGACACAAATCGTCCGATATCTCTCTTCATCCCTGGCCACCAGTAAAGTGTCTGCAAATCCCTGTACATCTTCGTACTCCCTGGGTGAATGGAATACGTCGATGCATGGGCCTCTGATAAGATCTCAGCTCTCAACTGCTCAGTATTGGGTACCCACATGCGACCCTTGAAATGAGTAATCCCATCCTCGACTGTGTACAAACCTCAAGCGTCCGCTACCACATTAGCCTTGCCGGATGGTAGCTAATGTCACAGTCATAGTCCTTCACCAACTCTAGCCATCTGCGCTGCCTCATGTTCAACTCCTTCTGGGTGAAGAAGTACTTGAGGCTCTTATGGTCGGTGAAAACCTGACACTTCTCGCCGTACAAATAGTGTCTCCAAATATTCAGTGCGAACACTACTGCTGCAAGCTCCAGATCGTGCGTCGGATATTTCTGCTCATAACTCTTCAGCTGTCTCGACGCATATGCAATAACCTTACCTCCCTGCATCAGAACTGCACCTAACCCTCTCAGAGAAACATCGATATAAACCACCAACTCCTCGTGGTCCACTGGCATAGCCAACACTGGTGCTGAAGTAAGGTCCTCCTTCAGCTGATCAAAGCTCCTCTGACACTTGGTACTCCACACATACTTCGCATTATTCTTGGTCAAGGCTGTCAAGGGCACTGAAATAGAGGAGAAGCCCTTGATGAATTTGCGATAGTAACCTGCCAAGCCCAAGAAACTACGAATCTCCGCTGCATTCTTCAGAATCCCCCATTTCTGCACTGCCTCCACTTTTGATGGGTCAACAGAAATCCCATCTCTCGACACAATATGCCCTAAGAAAGCCACCTGCTCCAGCCAAAACTCGCACTTGCTGAACTTAGCGTATAACTTGTGCTCCCTCAAAGTCTGCAAAGCCATCTGCAAGTGCTGCCTATGCTCCTCAAAGCTCCTCGAATAAATTAGAATATCGTCGATAAACACAATGATGAACTGGTCTAGATACTGCCTGAATACCCTGTTCATCAGATCCATGAAAATCGCTGGGGCGTTCGTCAGACCAAACGGCATCACCAAGAACTCGTAGTGGCTGTAGCGTATCCGAAAAGCAGTCTTGGACACGTCCTCCTCTCTAACTCTTAGCTGATGGTAGCCAGATCTCAAGTCGATCTTTGAGAACACCGTGGCTCCCTGCAACTGATCAAATAAGTCCTCTATCCTCGGGAGCGGATATCTGTTCTTCAGGTAACTCTATTCAACTCCCAATAGTAAATACACCATCCTTCTTCTTCACAAACAGAACTGGCGCACCCCATGGAGAAAAACTAGGGCGAATGAATCCCTTGTCAAACAACTCCTGAATCTGCTCCTTCAATTCCTTCATCTCGGTAGGAGCTAAACGATATGGTGCCTTAGAGAAAGGCACTGTACCTGGCATCAGCTCAATAGAAAACTCCACCTCTCTCACTGGTGAAACTCCTGCGATATCGTCGGGGAAAACATCTGCGAAGTCCCTGACTACCTCCACATCAGACAACGAAGGGCCTGCTGAATCTCCTGAAGCAGTAACACTGGCCAAGAACGCCTGAAATCCGTGCTCAACTAGCTTCCTGGCCTGTAAGAAAGATATGAATCTGGGTTTCCGTTGTCTCCTCGTCACCTCAAAAACAAAAGCCTCTGCCCTGGTGGCTTGATCGTAACTGCCCTTCGCTGGAAGTCAATTACCGCTCCAAACTCCGCCAACCAATCCATGCCAAGGATGAGATCGAATCCCGACATCGGCAACACAACTAAATCTGCTTGGACTGCATGATCCTGGAACATCATCGTCAATCCCTGAACCACTCTGGTCGTCGTCAGCTCCTCTCCTGACGGGACCGTCACTGCGAGAGCCATACCCAAGCTCTCCGGCGTAATACACATCCTCTGCGTGAACGCACTCGAAATAAACGAGTGGGTCGCCCCTGAGTCTAGTAATGCAAGGGTAGTGACACCAAGCACACGAATCTCGCTTTAAACGGAACGTCACACAGGTACGCGTTTACGGTCATACTAGATCCCAAGAGCAGTTTAGATACCTAAAACATTTCTAAGTTCGCTAGTCCTATCCGTCAAAGTTCTCAAGGCAAGTCCTAGAAGATCTAACAGTTCTACTTAGGTCCAACTCGACAACTAACGAATCTGAAGTCCCGGCAAAATCCTTAGGTCCCTGCTTGCGGAACCTCTCAGCCACGTCCTCCTCATGCGACTTCCCAGAACGCTACGACTGCCTCTCATGGATCACTCGTGATCCCGGCTAGCATGCTCACGCTAGCCCTCTCATAAGGCTTCAACTGCGGAGGTGAGGAGGAAGTGCATCATCATCTTGCTGATCTCTAGCACGTCTGGGGGGCATACTAATACACCAAAACCGTTATCACGTAAATCTAAGTGCATGACTAAGCTTCTATTTTTTTCATCTCAACGTTTAAAAATAACTGCAAAGTATCCCCAATCCACATCGCACAAGCTAACATAAAAATCAAAGTATTTAAAATTGTTGCGGAAAACTGAACATGTTTAAAAACAATGGCATAAAATAACTGAGTGGTCACGGGGTAACAACCGCAGCGGAGCATTAGAGGTCCTCACCGCCGGTCGGAATAAAATCAGCATCATGCTCACCTGCACCATTTAAACCTAGTGAGCCTAAAGTCTCAGCATGCTCTATCCGTTAATAACAAAGTACATATAATAAAACCACATGCAGGCACATACGTATAGGAACATAATTCCATGACATGCGTGCGAGAAAGATCTTAAAACATTGAATCATAATGTGATCATACATAACTTCATCGTATAACATATATATATTAAGAAATGGCATAAGCATAACATAACTTAAAAGAACATGCGAGTCCTATCCATGAAGTGTGAGCCATAATCGATTGATCAATCTATAAACCAACGTACGCGGCGATGTGGTTCACCCGACCTTACCTCGGGATCCCTATATGTCATACCTCTGTGCTGTCACTTCACCATGATGTCACACATGGATCCATAAGCTCATACATTAAAACAGGGGATCCCCGGGCCCAGATACCCGGCTAACTCCCATCATTAAATTTTGCCTCACATCAGTTCAATCCCTCAAAATATTTTTCCTTTATGCCATAACATTTCACAAACTTTCATGATGCATGCATTTCATAAAAATTATGCAAATTTAAAAATATTGGCCCATCAATATATATTTAATTTCCTTTAAACGTTTCATACTCAAATACATAACATACTACGTATATAATTAAATATATATTCATGGGCCTATACATTTTCTCGGCTCGGTCAAGGACTGATTTTGGGTCCTGGCTCTCTACTTCTTGACCAAACGTCGCTCCAAAAACGGCCCATGAAACGAATGTTCACCGTTTTTTCCCATTTTCGCCTATTTTCTTAAATATTTGATTTCTTAAAAAAATCAATACTAAAAAAGATTAATTAAAAATCAATTTTGACTTCTAAAAATCAATTGGGGCTTATTAAAATCGATTTTGACCTTTAAAGGAATTTTAAATCAATTTTGACCTCCAATGTCGATTTTTGACCAAAAGACCGATTTGACCAAATTAAAATCCAAAAATCGATTTTTAACTCCAATTAAAATCCCTAAAGCCCTAATTTTGAATAAGAATTTAAAATTAAACATAACTTAAATTATTTAAAAAGGTTTGACTCAATTTTGACCTTCTGGCTAATTTCTTTAAAATTGAACTTTTGACACATTAATACAAATAACAGGTCCATAATTAAAATAACTTGACCCCATTTTATAATATTTGACTCGAGATTCGAAGAACCGATCCGGTCCAACCAAACCAGCCGAACCGGTTCAGTAATACCGAACCATAGCAAAAGTAAACCCTAAACCAACAATCACATGCCTACCCTCACGCGCAGCTGCGACCAGCAGCCACTTCGCGTGAAGGTTCTCCCTGCTCGGGCCACCACTGCCAGAGCCCTTCCGGCTGGACCACTCCTAGATCCAGAAGGTTCTAACGTGACCAACCTTGGCTCAAACCATGGGCTAACCAGGGAGAACTGGTCGCTGCAAGTGGACGCTCCAGCCATGCTGCACCGTCGCGACCACCTTCTGGTCTTTGTGTTCGTTCTCCCTACTCCTGCTACCAATGCCAGAACCCTTCCGACTGGACCGCCCCCAGATCCAGACGGTTCTAACGTGACCGACCTTACCTCAAACCATGGACCGACCAGGGAGAACGAACCTCTGAAAGTGGACGCACCAGCCCAGCTGCGCGATGCGCCCCTCACGACTTCTACAGCATGATGTGGTTCGCTCGAACCCTTAGCCACTATCCTCCCTTCATCTAGACCACCATGAGTCCCCTAGTAACCCATAGAACCGAGCCAACACCCATGGAAATTGCCATGACCTAAGCCTCAAGACAAGAAAGCGTAACATGTCAAAAACCATGAGTCTCATGCATGAACTATGAACATAGAGGTAAAGATCCGAAAGATTCACATAAGAGTCATGCAAAACCTTTATAAAACAGTGTATTATGATCCAAATGGTGAGAAAAGAAGAATACAACATGCCTTGATCGAAGAAAGGAGTAGAGATACGCGTTACCGGAGCGGAGGACAATGGATTAGACCAAACACCCTTGAATTCCAACCAAAGAACTGAAAATTCGACCACCTAGGGGGAGGACGAGGCTGAAGTCGGCTGATGGAGGAGGAGGAGTAGGTTATTTTCGAAATTGTGGGAGGTGAGTGAATGAGAGGT
>KQ999455.1:30320-41299 GCA_001598015.1 Dorcoceras hygrometricum | reverse complement strand
TGTATAGTATAGCAGATGAAAGATCACGTGGATCTTATTAGACAGCGGATGAAAGCTGCCCAGGATCGCCAAGCCAGCGAATAAGAGGTTACGTTGGTCCGTATGAGATTGTCGAGAGGATTGGCCCTTTGGCGTATCGTCTGTTGTTGCCGTCCGAATTATCTTCTCTGCATGACTCACGTTACGTTTCCATGTTGAGGAAGTACGAGCCAGATCCGTCTCATGTGCTTGAAACTGACGAGGTAGAGCTAGATCAGTCGTTGTCAGGAATACCGTCTTTCACGTTTCCATGTTGAGGAAGTACGAGCCAGATCCGTCTCATGTGCTTGGAACTGATGAGGTAGAGCTAGATCGGTCGTTGAGCTATCAGGAATATCCTTTGCAGATCCTTGGCAGAAAAGAGAAACAGTTGAGGAGTAAGACCATTCCGTTGGTGATGGTGCAGTGGAGCAAACATTGTAGGGAAGAAGCTACTTGGGAGCTGGAAGAGAAGATGCAGCGCGAGTGGCCGCATCTGTTTGAGTAGCTGTTGGGCTATATCTTTCCAGTTGCTTGTAGTTTTGCTGTTTTCTTCCTTAGTTTTTGGGATGTGCTTGCTTAGTTATTTTGAACTCTTGGCCTAGTGTTGGGCGAGTTCTGGTGTTAGTTTTTGTTTCTATTTTAGCCTCTGCTGTTGTTTGTTGATTCAGAATTGTTGTTGTGATTTCGAGGACGAAATCCTTTTTAGTGGGGGAGAAATGTGAGACCTGATTTTGTAATAAGGATTAATTGTTGGAATTAATCGGTTGATTAAGAGATTTTTGTGGTTTAGATCTCTGTTTTGAGGTTTGAGTTGCATTTTCGGGTTCCATTTCGTGTGTTGAACAATTCTGGATGCTTTCGTGTTTTTGAGTTTTTGAGGCAAAAGCTGTTGTGGGCTAGCAGCTGGTCGGTGGCAAAAACAGTCGTAGCTTGTTTTGGTAGCGCAGGACATGAAACGCCGTCGTTTGAGGTATTGCGACTGGTACCAGCTGCGAGGAGTTGTTGCGACTGGTACCAGCTGCGAGGAGTTGTTGCGACTGGTGTTCGTGAGACGTTGCGACTGGTACCAGACGAGGGAAGCGTTGTGCGTTCTTTTGTGTTTTGCGTCTGGATGACCAGCAGCTGGTATTAAGGATTGAGCATCCTATGCGACGTCGTCTGGATAAGTTGGTGCGACGCCGTTTTGAGGACCAGTCGATGGTTTGCCTTGTGATTGATTTTAGCGTCCGGTCGACTGGCTGTCCAGCTTTTGTATTTTGAAACAGCGTCTGGTTGTCCAGCTGCGAGAGATTGTTCGCTACTGTAGACTGCAGCTGGTGGTGATCACTGTAGCTAGCGACTGGATTTGTTTAGCGTGGCTCGAGATTTCAGCAGCTGTCTTTGCGTCTGCTGGTTTTGTCGGTGGACAATTAATTGAATTGGTTCCAGTCGTTGCTAGTGCTATTTATAGGAAGACTTGGTCTTCAAATTCGATACCAGATTCTATACTTAGAATATTTTCCAGCCTTTCGTTCCTTATCCTTCGAACCCTAGAACACTATTCAGCCGTGAGCTTTTCTGGCGATTTCCCATCGTTTCCGGTGGTTGTTTTACTAGTGCGAGGTAGCGTTAGACTCCTCTTGAGAAGCTCTTCCAATTCGTACCAGTTTTAGAAGCTGGAATTGGCTAGTCGAGGAACGCGAAGTTGCTGCCATTCGAGTGTTGCGTCGATTTGGTAGAACTACGTTCTGGTTTTCGGTGAGACCTTGTTCCTAGCCATAGTTTTTAATCTTTCTAAGTAATTGTTGAGGCATATGGAGCAGCTGGTTGAGTGAGACTCCCAGCCGTGAGCTTGATTAGCAACCTGTTAGATTTACGTTGTGTATGCCGTGTGTTTAACAGGCTTTTACCAGAGTCTTCGGGATTTCTCGCAGGGTTAGTTGTTGCTCAGTATAAGGTACGGATTTGAGCTTGAGTTACAGCGAAGTTATGGCTTGGATGAATTGTAGCCACTGGTATGTGGAATTGCCGTGCCTGCTGGTTGTGTCCTGTTGAGGATTGTGTATGCTATTTGTGTATTTGCTGCGTTGCATATGTTTATATGCTTGCATTCCCGCATGTTGCATACACGCATGGTATTCCTTTCCAGTTTTGGTAGTCTTTGTACCATTGTTGTATTGTTGTTATTTCTTACCAGGATGTGAGGGCGAGCGGCAATACCGCACTCTCATTCTCCCTGCTGGGATCGTAGCCACCATGCGCCGAGTGGTTAACTACCACAGTTCATGGGCGAGGCAACAACAAGTTGAGTTGTTTGATGCATCCGGTAAGTGGGTGTAGTATCATGGCGAGTGGCTCACTACCACACTGTGAACACACCCGTGGCCACTATATGTTGTTGATAATTCTTGGAGCTATGTTTGAGTTCCTTAGATCCTTCGAGAGTCGAGCCTTCCGTTGTTATTCGGCGTCTCATGCATAGCACCTACATTTTATTCCTTGCTGTTTATTTCTGTTGTATTATTGCTCTCCGTACTGGGGTTTGACCCCATGTCCCTCCGGGCTTGGTTTGTTTCTTTGTTGCGTTGTTTTCAGGAAACCCAGGTTCTACAGCTGGTCGTGGTTTCAACCCAGCTGGTGGTACCTCAGGAGGTGGCTAGTGTGTCCCAGTAGCATATAGCATATATATATATATGTATCAGTTAGCCAGGGGGATGCCCTGCGCTTTGTTGTTGTATCCGTAGGGGAGTATGATACATATTTGATTTATGTATACTTTGTTGTTGATTGTTTTATGATTTGGGAAACTTATTTTAAGTATCGTTGTATTTTAAATTATATGTTTAAAACTGTCGGGCCTAAAAGCGAAAATTTTATCCATTTTTTGATAGCTTCCGCATGTGTTTATCTGTTGTGAGCACGAGGCCTGACAATGCTTGTATGGGTATTTGCTTGTTGTTTGGCTTTTCGGTTGTTGCAAAACCCATATTTTGAGTATTGATGTATTTTCAAATTATGTTTTCTAAATCAGGCCAAAGCGAAAAATTTTAGCCACTTTTAAATGCTTCCGCCCTTGTTAATTGTGTGGTTAATCTCTGTTGTGTACACCGGGTCTGGCATTTTTGGTATCAGATCTTAAATTGGGATAAGCTCGAATTCTTTTAATCACACTTGAGTCTAGGCACTTTGTTGCTTGTTGCATGTGCTTGACTATGTGATATATTTGCTGTGTGATATTACCTTATTAGTATTTGCATAGATGCCGCCTAGACATAGGGGTAGAGCTACCAGGCAGGTTCCGGTAGAGTCTGAGGGTCAGAATGAAGAAGGGGAGCGTAGTATTCCTGTTCGTAGGTGTCCTAGACAGGTTTATGACGAGGTTGATGTGTTGGCAACCCGTGTGGATGAGATGGAACTTATCATGGCGAGGTTTCAGCGTATGAGTCCTCAGACTTTCAATGGTGACGAGAATAATTCCGATGCTGAGTCCTGGTTGCAGTGCATTACATGACTATTTGATCGAGTGCGCTACGATGACGAGCGTATACTGAGTTTGGCGACGTTCCAACTGAGGAAGAATTCAGAGCGCTGGTGGAGAGGTGCTTCCCGAACTCCGGAGGAGACTGGTGCGGGGATTACTTGGGATAGTTTTTGTACTGCGTTCCGTCAGGAGTACGTTCCGGAGTCCTATGTGAATGGCTCAGGGAACCATGTCGGTTGGAGAGTATGCTCGAAGGTTTTCTTCTCTCCTTGCCTATGTTCCTCATGTGTCTGGCTGTGAGAGGGGGAAGAGGAACCGATTCTTGGAAGGGATAAACGAGGATCTGTATTCCATGGTGTTGGCAAGTTCACCTACTAGCTATGCTGACGCGGTGGACAAGGCAATGGACATCGAGGAAGGGTTACGGAACCGCAGGTCTCGGAATCAGCCTCAAGATGCACAAGGTACATTTCCAATGTCTCAGGGGTGCAACCTTCCCAACCTTCTCAGTCATCCCAGCAGCAGCAGCAGTCAGCGCAACAATCTGGACGCCACCGGTTCAGGCCGTGTGGCCATCAGCTCAAGAAGAAGCAGGGTTCTAGTTCTTATGGTTTTCGAGCAGTAGTAGTAGTCCCAAGGCTATCTTTTGTGGTCAGTGTGGAGGCAAACACCCTTCGACACAGTGTGTAGGGGTTCAGGGTGCTTGCAATGTTTGTGAGCAGTATGGACATTTTACGAGAGTATGTCCTTTGGCTGGATCTCAACACACTGCTGCCCCACCGCAGGGTCGTTCTGGTGGGTCATCTGGAGGTCGTTCTTTTCCTTTTCAGCAGTAGAGGGTAGGGGAAGCTTAGCATAGGCCGTTCCAGCAGCCTGGTCCTTCGCAATTTGGACAGTCTTCCCAGCCCAAGTTCTCAGGACCTCAGCATGCCCAAGTGAATGCCATGACGAGGGAGCAAGCGGAGGGCACGCCAGGAGGAGTGATCTTAGGTACTTGTACTGTTTTCTATTTTCCTGCACATGTATTGTTTGATACTGGAGCATCACATTTGTTTATAGCTGATGCATTTGTGGTTGAGCATGGTTTGCATACCACTTCGTTATGTGATGTTGTTTCTGTTGCGACTCCTGTCGGCGCGAGCCTATTCTCCCAAGAGATTTATAGCTGATGCATTTGTGGTTGAGCATGGTTTGCATACCACTTCGTTATGTGATGTTGTTTCTGTTGCGACTCCTGTCGGCGCGAGCCTATTCTCCCAAGAGATTTTATTGAATGGCATTCTTAGGTTTGGTGAGAATGTGTTGGTAGCTAACCAGAATCGAATAGTGATGTGGGATTTCGATTGCATTGTGGGAATGTACGTGTTGTCTAGTTTTAGGGCCATCGTGGATTGTTTTCATGGCGTTGTGCGTTTTTGGCTCCATTCTGGCGAAAAGTGGAATTTCTATGGCCACGATTCCCAATCGAAGATTCCGTTGATCTATGGTATGGAGATGTTTGGTTTATTGTCGTTGGACAATGTCGGGTTCATGATTTATGCTTTAGACACATCCTCGAAGTCTTGTGTGGAGCTTAGTGACATCCCCGTTGCTCATGATTTCCCTGATGTGTTCCCCGAGGATATTCCTGGTTTTCCTCCGAGGAGGGAGATCGACTTCAGCATTGAGTTGGTACCTGATATAGCTCCTATTTTGCGAACCCCGTATCGTTTAGTACCAGCTGAGTTGAGGGAGCTGAAGGTACACCTTAGCGATTTGTTAGAGAAGGGTTTTATTCGACCGAGCATGTCATCGTGGGGAGCTCCTATCTTTTTTGTGAAGAAGAAGGATGGTTCGATGAGGATGTGCATCGACTTTCGGCAACTGAATAAGGCTACCGTGAAGAATAAGTACCCTTTACCGAGGATCGATGATTTGTTTGATCAATTTCAGGGTTCAGATGTGTATTCTAATATCGATCTACGTTCAGGGTATCATCAGTTGCGGATTCAAGAGCAAGATGTTGTGAAAATTTCATTTCGTACGAGGTATGGACATTATGAGTTTTTGGTTATTCCTTTTGGTTTAACTAATGCCCCTGCAGTTTTCATGGACTTGATGAACCGAGTCTTCAGAGAATTCATCAATCAGTTTGTGATTGTCTTTATTGATGATATTTTGGTGTACTCGAAGACTCGCAACATAAGAGCACTTGAGGTTGGTTCTCCAGATGCTTCGAGACTCGTAATTGTATGCCAAGTTCTCTAAATGCGAGTTTTGGTTGGATAGAGTAGTGTTTCTGGGTCATGTCATTTCGACCGATGGATTGTCTGTTGATCCCAGTAAGGTAGAGTCCGTAGTGAACTGGGAACGTCCTCAGAATGTCTCAGAGATTCGCAGCCTTTTGGTATTGGCTAGCTATTATCGCCGCTTTATTGAGGGATTCTCTAGCATAGATAAGCCTATGACACAGTTGACCCAGAAGGACAAGAGATTTGTTTGGACGGAGCAATGCGAAAATAGCTTTCAATTGCTTAAAGAGAAGCTAACTTCAGTGCCTGTGTTAGCGTTACCTTTAGGTTCAGGAGGTTTTGTGGTTTGTTCAGATGCTTCGCTTAATGGATTGGGTTGCGTTTTGATGCAGCATGGTCGAGTCATTGAGTATGCTTCCCGTCAGTTGAAACCTCATGAGATTTACCCAGTTCATGATTTGGAGTTGGCAGCAGTGGTCTTTGCTTTGAAGATTTGGCGTCACTATCTGTATGGCGAACAGTTTGTGGTGTATACAGACCACAAGAGTCTTCAGTATCTTTTCTCTCAGTCAGATTTGAATATGAGACAACGTAGATGGATGGAGCTGCTTAAGGATTTTGATTGTGAGATCAAGTACCAGCCTGGAAAAGTTAATGTAGTGGCGGATGCGTTGAGCAGAAAGGCTCAAGGAGATATGCTTGCGTCGTTGTATGTTTCTAAAGACCGTGAGCATCTTATCACTACGGGTTGGAGATTTTACCCGGCTGAGGAGTATGTAGTGGTTTCTTCTGGTGGGCTGGTTTGAAGGGCGACGTTGTTGGGTTTGTTGCTCGCTGCTTAAACTGTCAGCAAGTTAAGGCTGAAAGGATGAGACCTGGTGGCCTGTTGTAGAGTTTAGAAGTGCCCCAATGGAATTGGGAGCACATAGTGATGGATTTCGTGACGCATTTGCCTCGTTCCAGCAGAGGTTGTGATGCGATTTGGGTTATAATCGACAGATTGTCGAAGTCTGCACACTTCATTCCCTATGGTATATTAATTGTTTTGATTTGGGATTAATCACGTGTGTTTTGAGGAATTTGCGAAAGGATTGAAGTTCCTGCTGTTTTCGAATGTTGCGTTGAATTTTGGAGAATTATATCGTAGCAAATTTTGGTGCAAAGCTGTTAATAGCAAGTTACTGTAGCTCCTGCTGGTGGAATTGGAATCAGCAGATATGGTGACATCAGCGTGACGCATGAAGATCTGCTGGCTTTGGTGCGAATTGAAGTTGCTGCTGGCAGACATCGCGCGTAGCGTGAGATTGAGCGAGGAAGTGACGCGTGTTAGTCAACATTTTGGAATGTTGACTATTAGATTCAGCAGATGCGCTTGTGAAAGAGATCAGCAGATGGGTTGAGAACTAGTCGCTAGAGCTATCGATAGATTTGATGACGTAGGCGTGACGTATCCATTGCTGCTGGTAGTATTTACGTTGCGATGGTTACTGCTGATCAGCAGGCGCGCTTTTTTGCTTACGTCTATGAAATGACGTCGTTTGAATTAGTAGATGCGTCGTCGTTTTGTGTGATTTCTCGCGACCAGCAGATAGAATGTTTTGGAGATAGAGCTGTGACCAGCAGATGGTCGTTTTGCTTGCGAGAGCTGTTGTCAGCTGGTGGTTGCTACGGCGTCGTTTTGATAAGTTGGAACGGTGTCGTTTTGGAATGTTTTGTGCGATTGCTTTTGTTGGTTGTTGCTGCTGAATTTTATGAAGGGAAAAGAGAGGATTTGCTGCTGATAGACTTCTGCTGATTTCTTCGATAGATCTTGGTGAATTAGCAGGCGAGGTTTGAAGAGGTATTTTAGAAGTGTTGATCGACACTTAGAATTATTTTGAGCCAGATATTTCTTATCTCTTCTTCCCCAAACCCTCGTCGAGCTACTGTTCACCGTCGTGTTCTATTGCCTTTTCCCGTTGATTCCAGCCTCTGTTTTTGGAAATCTTAGTGGCGATGAATTCCCCTTGCTTAGCTCTTTAGTTTGCTACCCTTTTTAGACGGTGTATTTGCGCTGGAATTGGAAACGCGAAGCTACTGGAGTTCGAAGCTTTTGAGGAAAGTTTGTGCGTGCGTTCTTCTGCTAGCGTGAGCTTTTGGGTGAGCAATTTTTGTGGTTTGAGCTCGGTTTTCAGTAGTCTAAGTCTGCGTAGAAGTGTAGAATTTGGATTAGCTTCTGGCAGTAGGTTTAGCGTGATTATGATTAAGAATTGAGCTAAGATATTAGCTGTGTTGTAACAGATTTCAGCTTCCAGGAAGTGTCCTGCTGCGTGATTTGAGCCAGGAGGAGTTTGTAGGTAATTCGAAGGAGGAAAGGTACGAATTGAGCAGCTCTTAGCAGCTTTAGGCATAAACATGCTGTGATTGATGTTGTGAATCTTGCTGCTGTGAATTACGTGAATCAGTATGTTGAATGATTGAGTTACATTCTGTTTTACGTATTGTGCATTGTATGCATTGAGCATTGATATTGATTGGCATCATGCATACATATTGAGCCTTTGACAGATTGATTTGATTACCTGATTGGGTGCCACGTTGTGACTGGCCGACTGTTGAGTCGTGTCCGAAAGGTCCAACGCTATCGTCGGAGTGGTGACTACCGGATTCGAGTGTCTACCACCGAGCTGTGATGGGCTGACGGGCCCCGATGATCACGGACCGATGATTTCCCGGTTGATAGACCGTGGTATAGAGGCTTGATTTGAGTTGCCAGTTGATAGACTGGTCTAGCTATCCGATTTCTTGACAGCCCTCATGCATTCATAGCATTGATTAGTAGCATGTTGCCTGTTTATCTGCTTTGATAGCTCTTCGTACTGAGACTTGAAAGCATTGCACATTTTACAACTGCGTCTAACAAAACTGTTAATAAGATTTCGATATAAGAGTTTAGTTTGAGTTATTTCCGCATGATTTTACTTCATTATTCAATCCGTATCTCGGTGCACTTAAGTTCAAGAACTCTGAGCTATTGAAGCTCAAGTTTCAACCTATCAGATCGCATGCGTGTCGGACCAGCTTGCAGAGCAGCTGGTAGAACACCTGTGCGATCCGATTCCAAGTTGCATGCTGCAATTATCTTTCAAAATCATTAAATTACACGTAACTTAAGGGTTCAGTGTCTTAGGCTGTGTGAGAGCCTATGTGAGTTGTGGTAGAGCTCACGACTCCCCTTGTTTTCGATCCCAACACATATCCTCATATTCTAGCATATGCAATGCAGACTTGGACAAAACGTCTGCTATAAATGTGGAATGCCTGGACATATTTTGAAATATTTTCCAAAGCTCAAGCAACTGGTGACCAGCAGAGCCTTTGTTATGACAGCTGAACAAGCCCAACCAGACTCGACAGTAGTCATAGGTGAAATTTTCGATAGCTGGATTTCCTTCTCTGGCTTTGATAGATTCAGGAGCTACGCATTCATTTATTGCTGCTGAGTTTGTTAAGAAACTGCCTATCCAGCCGGAGCAAGTAATGATAGGTTATTGTGTGTCAGTACCATCAGGGGAGAAGCTGGTATCGCACGAACTGTTTAGGAGTTTAGAACTCAAACTTCAAGGACATAAGATTACTGCTGATTTGATTGTGTTGCCGATGCCAGAATTTGATATGATTTTGGGAATAGATTGGCTAACTAAGTATGGGGTAGTAATTGACTTTAAACTACGAACAGTAGCTGTCAACCAACCAGGAAAAGAGTCATTCCAGTTTTTGGCCAAACATGTTAGTAAAGTCCCTTCAATTTTATCATCCTTAGTAGCGACTGATAGACCTCATCTGTCAGTCGTAGAGGTAGTAAACGAGTTCCCTGAAGTTTTTCCAGAAGATATCCAGGGATTACCACCAGACAGGGAGTTGTAATTTTCGATTGATCTAATTCCAGGAGCTGCTCCAGTATCTAGACCACCATATCGATTAGCTCCATCAGAAATGAAAGAATTGAAAGAACAAATACAAGATCTGTTAGAGAAGGGGTTTATTAGACCAAGTACTTCCCCTTGGGGAGCCCCTGTTTTATTTGTTAAGAAAAAGGATGGGAGTATGAGGTTATGTATAGATTACCGGGAGTTGAAAAAATCAACGATTAAGAATAAGTATCCATTACCCAGGATAGAAGATCTGTTCGACCAGTTGAGAGGACCAGTAGTGTTTTCTAAGATCGACTTGAGGTCTGGATATCACCAACTGAAAATTAAGGCATCTGATGTGTATAAAACAACCTTTAGAACTAGGTATGGCCATTATGAATTCTTAGTTATGCCCTTTGGACTTACGAATGCTCCATCGACTTTTATGGATTTAATGAATAGGATATTTCAACCATTTCTGGACCAGTTTGTAGTAGTCTTTATAGATGACATCTTAGTGTATTCTAAGACCAGAAGGGAGCACGTTCAACATTTAAGAATCGTACTCCAGATTTTGAAAGATAAGAAATTGTTTGAAAAAGTTAGCAAATGTGATTTCTGAATGGAGAAAGTATCATTCTTAGGCCATATAATTTCTAAGGATGGAATAGAAGTTGACCCAGTCAAGGTAGAAGCTGTTCGCGACTGGCCAGCACCAAAGAATGTTGCAGAAATAAGGAGTTTCTTGGGTTTAGCTGGATATTATAGGCGATTTATCCAAGGATTCTCTAAGATTGCTGTTCCCCTAACTACGTTAACAAGAAAACAGGTGAAGTACAACTGGACAGTTGAATGTCAAAATAGTTTTGACAAATTGAAGCAAGCATTGATTGAAGCACCTGTATTGACAATGCCAACTGATGAAAGAAAATTTGTAATTTATACCGATGCTTCTAAGTTGGGACTAGGAGCTGTGTTGATGCAGGATCGTAAAGTAATTTCATACGCATCTAGACAATTGAAGGATCACGAAAAGAATTATCCAACGCATGACTTAGAACTGGCAGCTGTTGTCTTTGCCCTTAAGATATGGAGGCATTACCTATATGGGGAGAAGTGTGAGATATTCACAGATCACAAGAGTTTGAAGTACTTCTTTATCCAGAAAGAATTGAATATGAGGCAGAGGCGATGGTTGGAGCGTGGTTAAAGATTAGATTGTACTATCAGTTATCATCCAGGAAAAGCAAACGTGGTAGCTGATGCTCTAAGCAGGAAATCAGTAGGACTTGGGCAGCTGATTGTCCAGAAGCCGTTGGCAGCTGATATTGAAAGATTTGGACTCGAGATAGTGTCCAGCAGCAGTAGTAATTT
>KQ999455.1:3095-22092 GCA_001598015.1 Dorcoceras hygrometricum | reverse complement strand
GTGTGATTTCTGTTATGCATGCTAAATTAAATGCAAGTGCTGAATGAATAACAGAATACAATACACAATCGATTTGTTTATGGAAGTTCGGACTTCAATGTCCTACGTCTCCCCTTCTTCCTCCTCGGAAGGTTCCACTAGAAGATTTGATCTATACATCGTGTACAGACCCGATCCCACAACCAGCAGCTGTGAGAACTCCTAGACTCTACCAGCCCTCGGCTGTTCAATCAATCACTTGTTTAACGCCTCTGTGAGAAAGGCTAAAAACACAGAGTTTAACGTCGTCGTGCTTGGACGGGATCTGATTTGCATTTGGGTTTTGATTCATTCACTATACAATTTTGCTCAACTCTCATGAATGTGAATGAATCTCTGTGTGTGTGAGATCTACAGTGTAAGCACAACTCTCGAAATAATAAATCTCACACACTCGGGAAATGCTCCTAAAAGAACTGATTAGAACTCAGCAGTCGACGTCGTTGTAAGCTACTCTCTAATGGTGGTCGACTGTTTCGTTCTTCTTTGTTCTTCCCTCTGTTTTTGCACTAAGCTTTGTTCCTTATGGATTGATCACTTGTCTTCTTCAAAATCTTCGTATATAAAGCTTCTCTCCAAATATGGCCGTTAGACAGTAGATTCAAATCCTTTCTGTGTTTGTCAAGGCCAATTTGTCTTCTTTCCAAATGTGTGCAACCATCCTCTGTATATTGTACTATTTCCCAGAATAGTACAAATCTTGTTCCCTTGATTTAAGGCATTTTGCACGACTCAATCTCAGCCATTGATTCTTTCCATCTTGAGCGTTGATTGCGCCCCAACAGTTGAAAGCTTGCAACAGCTGAATGCATCTACTGTTTAGCGCTACGGCTGATATACTGTGAAGAGTTAAACGACGTCGCTCCATCTCTTGCGCTTCTCTTGTCAACTGCTGAAATTGCTTTTGCTCAACTGCTGATTGTGATGACATCACTGCTGATGTCATCATTACTGTTCGATCTTCATCAGCAACCTCTCTTCTTTGTATTCTGCATCAACAGATATGATAATGTCACGGTTGCTGATTTTTTACTTCTTATTGCAACAGTTGATTGCTTCAACTACTGATCACTGTAGCTTCCTGCTGAATGTACTGTAGCTTGCTGCTGACGTCATCGTTGCTGAACACAGCTTGTTGTTTGCTAATATTGCTGACATAATCTTTACTGATCCCAGATTCCTCCAATAGAAATGCTGACATCATCTTTGCTGATCACAGCTTTCTCCAATAGAAATGCTGACGTCATCTTTGCTGAAACCAGATCTTCTTTACTTCTTAACAACCTCGTCAACAGTGACTCTTCGCACGGTATCTGTTGACAGCAACTTCAACAGTAACCTGCTCTTTCAACAATTCAGCAACTGATTTAACTCCACGTAAGCGAGGCTGTCCACGCAGGATGCCATGTAAGGATTGCTGTCCACGTAAGCAAAGCTGATAAACTTCTTTTTCTTCATCAGAAGCCTCAACTACTTTGTAGCGTTCCAACTGTTATCAGATTTCTCCTCTTATCATCTGCACACTACGTAGAAACGTTAGAACCACAGTAACAGGTTTTGTGTAATTCAAAATTTAATCAGGATCTGTTTACACAGATCCATCAGTTTGAGTAGATCTTGCATTAACTCCAGTAGCTAGTTGCTTGTTGTTGTTTTGCCCAGTTATTTTGAATTCTTGGTTAGTAGACTCTTCTTGCGTGTTAGAGTGTTGCTGCTTGTTTTGTGCGTAGAGAAATATTTCTAGTGAGATTTTGTTCAGTTCTGGAGTTGTCGTTTGATTTTGAGGACGAAAACTTATTTTAGTGGGGGAGGAATGTGAGACCCGAAAGATTTATGGATTAATTCAGTTAATTAATCGGGTTTAGTATAGACCAGATCTGGAGTGAGCAGATTTGGGATGGGCCAGCTTTGAGTTGGTATATTTGGTGAACGTAATCAGGTCTCTAGGTATGCGTATTGGAAGAAGCTCTGGTCGATTGTATAGTTCTGCAGGATAGTAATTAGATTTGGGAGTTATGAAGTGCTAGTTGGTTACTTCGGATTTAGTGCTGGTTGATAGTAATCAAGGATGGAGGTCAAATCTGGTAGTCGCAAGCCATTCTGGGCATGCTAGTTGAATCTTCTGCATGGATATCGAAGCGACGTCGTTTGGGAGAAATCATATGTGAGGTGCGCAAGTTGCTAGTATTGTGTTGACCGGCCCGGTTTGTGGTTTTGGTGTAGACCGGTGCGGTTCATGGTTTTCAGATTTGATTGGTCTGCGTGCATGAGATCCGAGTGTTCCGGTTTGGAGCGATGCGACGCCGTTTAGCGATAGCAGATTTGGTGCTAGCGGGATGACATATACTAGTTGGGAGAGTGGACTTCTGTGCGACGTCGTTTGGAGGAGTTCAAATATGTTTTGGCATAGGGTCCAGATCTGGAGTAATACTCAGATTTGAGCTGGTGTCAGCTGTGAGCCACGAGTTGTCGGTGGCTACTGTTCATCAGATTTGGGGAGATTTAAGTTGTATATAACAGAGGACTTTGACCATTCTTACGCCATATCTTTCCCCGACACTTAGAATATTTTCTCGTGAGTTTACTCTGTCGCGATACCCTAGTTACTGTTCACCGAACCTTATCTTCTTCGAGTACTGACGGTAGAAGACTCCGATTGGAGCAAGATTGGTAGCGTTGAGTTTCCCTTTTTGAGACGCTTCCACTACTACCACTTTCGAAGGCTTTGGTTAAGATGGAAGAAGAACGCAAAGGAGCTACAGTGCGTCGTTGTTCGTTTACTGACAGATTTGGTTCTTCTGTTAGGTAGTGCCTCGTGTAAGTACTAGATTCAACCTTGCACTTCGTTTAGAGCTAGTTGTTGTGCTAGAAAGGTAGGATAGAGCTGGTTGAGCTCGTAGCTCCCAGTTAGAGATTCTGTGCATAATGTCCCTGAGTTAGTTGTTGTTGTTTGGCCAAGCAGGTGGCAGATTTGAGTTACTCGGGACCTATATTGTGGTAATTGTAGCTCAGAAACTGAAGGTACGGATTGAGCTTGTTTACAGCTTTGGGATTTGGCATGGATATATGTGTATGTTTGCTGGTATGCGTGTATTGTGTGCTGTTGTACTGTTGTTGCTTACTGCTAGTCTCTTTGCTGAGTATCGTAAGCTGTTGCATTGGCATACATGCATTTTCCACGATTGATCTCATATCTGTTAGCCTTTGTTGTTGCTGTGCTAACCCGTATGTACCAGGAGCTGTTGTTGAGGATGAGCGGCAATACCGTGCTCCTCTTCTCCCTGCTGGTTCAGTTGTTAGCCGCTATGAGACGAGTGGATAGCTACCACGCTCTCATGAGCTTTGGCAACAGCAGGTTGAGTGATTTGATTTTGCTCTGGTACAGTGTGTTGAGACGAGTGGATAGCTACCATGCTCTCACGCACATCGTGGCCACTATCCTTTGTTCGATCTGTTGACAGCTGTTGAGCTGGTTCTTGAGCTCCGTTGACTCCCTGTTCGGTTGTAGTCCTCGTTCTTGCATTCTGCTGTTTCATGCATAGCACGTGCATTTATATCTGTTGTTATCTATTGCTGTTTGTATTTCTCTCCATACTGGGGTTTGACCCCTGTCCCTATGGGGCTGGTTGTTTTGCTTGTTTATGTGTTGTTCAGGTTACCATGGTTTCTCAGCTGGTCGTGGAGATGACTCAGCTGGTTGTGCCCGAGGAGATGGATAGATTGTCCCAGTTATATATATTTTATGATTATGTAATATAGTCGTCACTGGGGGAATGTCCCGTAGTGATGTGATGTTCTATTGCTGATTTGAGTATTGTTGTCTGGGAGACACTCGATGCTTGTATGGGTATTTTCTTGTTGTTTGGCTTTTTGGTTGTTGCAAAACCCATATTTTTAGTATTGATGTATTTTTAAATTATGTTTTCTAAATCATGCCAAAGCGAAAAATTTTACCTATTTTTAAATGCTTCCGCCCTTGTTAATTGCGTGGTTAATCTCTGTTGTATACACCGGGCCTGACAAAACAGCCTAGAGATGATTTTCTATTATGAGCTAGTACGCTCGCGTTCTGTTGTACTCCGAGCTGATTCAGCTTTGGTCCACTCTGGACCGATACAATAATTTCAAGTTCAATTCTTCTTTCTTTTAGTTTTGATTCGAAGGTATAACTCTTATCCATTTGAATTTATACCCAATTTCAAGAGATAGTTCATCAGCTTAGAGCTCTGCTGTTCGTTGTTCGTTTCTATAGCCCGAGCTGATTCAAGTTTTCTTATTCATCTGATGAACTCCCAGTAGCTTTCAAACATTAGAAGAGTTTGAAATAGCAAACCATATATGTTTAAGTGATCTTAGATAAAACAAAAGCAGTTTAAAGTGAGTTTTACAGAAAAGCAGTTTAAAGAAAGTTTCAGCAGAGAAAATGTTATAATGATATATAGCAAGGTGACGAAGGAGGAATGACAGAATTTTCCTTGTCATATATCATAATTGTTTTAAAGGAAGTATATTTCAAGTTTAACGTGATTTATGGCAATGATAACAGACGGTCAGCAGAGGGAGGGTGAGGACGCTGGCTGGCGAACCGGTGTGCCCCTCCATATGAAGGACAAGGATTATGGTTGACGAACTATATACCTCTTCACAGAGATTGAGATTTATTCCCCAGAGTTGTATACATATGAGCTTGTGCAAGCGATTGACCTAAGGACAACTTTTGCTCCATAACTCAACAGAAAATAAGAACATGGAACAAGGTTGTTTATAACCACAATAAATGGGAAAATTTTATGTTACAGTTTACTTTCTCTAATATCAATAAACGTCTTTTAAATACCAGTAAAGATTTTAAATGTTTCAAGCATGTTCAGTTTATGCTTCTCAGTTTTCAGCTTACCAGTATTCAATTGTTCAGCTTTCGACCATATCAGCTTACGTACTTTCCAGATTTTCTTGCTGGGCCTCTATGCTCACTAGTTTTCCTAAGTGCAGGTGATCAGGTATAGAGATTTCTAGTTGGTCCGAGCTGGATCAGATCGGGATTGTTTATTGTGGAACCTGCGTTTTCGCGCTAGACAGAATTCATAGCTTTGTTCAGTTCAGTTTTGAGTTAATTCAATTCATACCGAATTCGTATAAGATATTTCAGATACAATTTTCCCAATCTGAATGAAATTATTTTGCAAAGTTTTATCTAGTTTCCGCATATTCTATAAGAATTGCTAAGCTGATGGTGAGAAGCTGCTTCAGGTTCAGTTTAGGTCAGTACTGGTGTGAGCTGTTAGGGTCGCCTGTCTTGATCTTAGGAGTGTAAGCTAATTAGCGTTTGCTGGAGAATTGTTTCAGTTTGGAGTGCGCTGTACGTATAGAATGAAAGTTTCAGCTTTGAGAGTTACACAGCGTTGCAAGCTGGATTGACCCTCGAGAGCGGGGTTGACCATTGAGAGCTGGTTCGAGTACGTACCTTGAGACATGGGTACGTGAGTTGATCTGAAAGCATCGTGAACTGGTTGAGACTTTGTAACTGAATAGATCATCGCAAGCTGACCTGAGTGATGCGTACTGAGTTGAGTACTTTAAGCTAAACTACATGCTACTAGCTGATAAGAGGGTACGCAATCTGAGCTGGTCGGTTTTTGTGCGATGTGAAGACGGTGAATTGTTGTGGCGGTGCACGACCTGAGCTGCTCAGCTCCCCATGTTGTGGCGGTGCACGACCTGAGCTGGTCAGCTTGTGGGGAGCTGAGCGGTGTAAGCTGAGCTATTGTAGCGCGTATTGTTTGGAGACCGTAAGCTAAGCCGAATGCTCTGTGCTAGCTAGAGTGTGCAACCTGATCTAGATAGTGAGAGCTGAGCTAATACCAGTTTGAGTAGTAGGGCGTAAACTGGATTCATCTCTGGGAGTTACATAGCCTTCTGAGCTGAGTAGTGAGATCAGGGACGTGGTGCTGCGCTGTTGGGTTAAATCAGCTTGGGTGAAAGATGAAGGCAAAGAACAGTTGTGGTGTAAACTGTTGGTGATTTTTGTTTCGGGTTTAGCATGGATCAGATCAGGCACGAGCTGATCTGAGTAGTACAGTTCTGAGCTGAACAGCTACGTTGGGCGTTGAACGAGTTTTTTCTATCATGAGCTGTTTTTGGGGAAAAAAAATAGAGGCAAACAACTCTATGATTTCAGTGTTGGCGAAGCTGGTGGTAACTGTTGGCGCAGCGGCGGATCCGGATCCAGCTCCCACGGTGCAACGAAAGAATTTAAAAATTGGAGCCCGGGAACAGTCAATACACCTATACAATAATAAAAAATTTATAGAATTTCAGAAGGTACTTTGATGGCGTCTAGGCGCCTGGCTCCGACCAATTCCACGAGGGAATTGGCACTTCAACGGTTGAACGGCTGGATCGACCCCTAATCTGGTCCACAACTAGAATCTCAACTCCTTCGCCGGTTTTCACTAGAAAACCGATGAAAATTTCATGGACGGAATCTCCTCGCCGAGATGATCGGACCAAATCCGACGGTGGCGGCGGGCGGCGGCTGCATCGACGGCGGGCGGCGACGGAGTTAAGAAGAGAGAGGGGAGGAGTTTGCTGAATAGATTTTGGTGTTTTTCTTTCTCAGTCACTCTTGAAAGTGTCTCCTCATTGCCATATTTATAGATTGAGGGATAGAGTTTGATTTGAACAAAACAGTGAACATTCGGTTCAACTCAAACTGTGAACATTCGGTTCAACTCAAACAGTGAAGAACATTCGGTTCAACTCAAACTGTGAACATTCGATTCAACTCAAACTGTGAACATTCGGTTCAAGTCAAAATGTGAACATTCGTTTCGACTCCCTCGCTTGTGGTCTCGTCATAATCCCGATCGATGATCAGATATCACCGATGTGATCAGTTTACAAAACTGATCATTATGATGCAAAATCAAATTTTTGGACCACTAAATCTATATATGACAGTTTACTCTCATTAGATAAATATGGAAGTCCTACTCCCTTAGCTACTTTTAGGAGGTCATACTCCCAACGTTCCTCCTACTATACTCAACACTTTGAGTACCATATCCGTACGAGAATTGGGAACCCAGTACTTGTGTGACCCTAAATGGTTCAGGGATACAATTAGCCGTGGGCTCACAACATTTGTGACTCCGAAAACACATTTTTCGGCTTACCCATCGAATCATGGTAAAGCGTATAGCAACATCGCCCCATGATCCCCTAGGTATCACTGATAGTGCCTGCAAGAACCAGTCGGTCATGGTTAGTGTACAGTACGATCCTTTCAACTCAAATATCCTGATCACATCAATGATCATTGGTAAATCGAGAGTCTCTAGAGATCCAATAACCATTAATACATCTTGGAGATCAAATAGTGACATCGCATGTGTTACTAGGTAAACCCATTTACCTAAAACACATCTAGTAATCTGGCCAGAGATTTGTCACACTATTATCTCCTCAGATAGCAGAGGATATCCACGCACAAGGGCGAGCGTTGAATCCTTGACAACGAAGCATCGACTCATACATGCATCGGGACCTCACCCAACTCCGCCACCTGATGACCCTAACTGAGTCGGTAAACGGGTCAAAGTGAGGCACCTATTGTGAGGCTCTCTGCTCACAGTTATTCTTCTAATCTCATCTTATGGGCGTTTAATTAGTGTTTAATTTAAACCTCGAGTTTAAGTAGTGAAATCTGGAAACATTTTTTTTTCTTTACGTTGGTCCCAACAGCTGGTCATTAGCAAATATACAGAACTATGTTTGCGTGTCAAGAACTATGTATTCATAGACAAAACAACTAGTACAACGGTTATTACATGTTACGTCTGCTAATACAAAATCTGACCAGCAGTAGCAAAACCAGATTTCATCCTAACGCTAACTATCATGATAACAGCAATCGCAAGAAGTTCTTCTTATTTGTTGCTCTTCCTCTAGGTAGCCAGCTCTCACTACCCATGCCCAAATTAATTCAGCTCTCGCCTACCTTCGTTAATCTTCTTCTAATATTGCTTTGGCTTTCTTGCAATTGTTCCCAGTAACTCACAGAGTCAAATCCTGAAGTCTGTAGCAAGATCTACAAGGATTTCGAATTCAATCCTATTTATAGGAGAATATCTCTGCTTTTCTACAGCATTTCCAAGGTGTTCACTTCGAATTCCACGTGTCATGCTGAGTATTTATCTATCAATATAGGATAAACTCCCACCGCTTCGAAACCCAGCTTCTTCGATCAGTGCTTATAGCTTATCAACTGTTCTTCGTGATACAGATCAATTCTCGCGACTGATGCTAACAATTCTCACGATTGGAAGCAGTAGCTACACTCAGTTGTAATGATATCTAGTCACAACATAATCAGCTTTTAAAATCAGCTGTCATAACTAATAATAACAACCAGTCGCAGTTTTTCAATATCAAAACGACGTCGCGTGTTCCCACGACTGGTTAAACCAGCAGATACAACAAAGCCTCGACTGGTTTCAAATCCAAAAGCTGGACAATCGGTCGTTGCATCAAAACGCTCGTTCCAACTAATTCAAACGACATCGCATAACTGACGTCATCAAATCCAGTCGCTAACTCTCTCACAAACCAACTGCAAGCTACAGTTAAGTTGACTGGCGTTGACGTCTAGAAATGAAATTACGCGCATCGACTAAGTAGCGAAACGACGTCGCTCAATTAAAACTAGCGATCACTCTTAATCATATGGTTGACTAACGTTGACGTCTGGATTCCCAGATTTACGCTATTACTGGTCTTCGTAAAACAACAACGTTCTAGCAACGACTGGTAAGATTCTACCAGCTTTCTCCAAAACGGTAGCGTTTCTCTTCTAAACACTTGGCCAAAACAGATTCCTCGACCAGAACTCGTCAAAATCTAACGTCTGGACATTTGAATTTACTTGATCACTATATAATGACCTCGGGCATTACACCTATTATGGAGAGTCTCAATGACGTTTCGAGTAATAAGGACTAATCTATACAACCAAGACCTCGGACTTAATCCACTCGACAAATGGTAACCACTTAGAAAGTCCGAACGAGGGTAGTTCGATAGATCACCAGGTCACTATCCATCTGCATGCTTAGAACATCACTATGTTCCCTACCAATGAAACGTGGTATTTCCCATCGCAGATGCTAGTCTTAGGCTCGGGCGGCCGTTATCCTCTTTTGTACGGCCCAATCGACTAGGAACATGTTTAAAATACACAGTGACTATTAGATATGTTTCATGATAGACATCAAATCCACTATCACATCTAACATACACTATAGTGCATTCAAGGTCTTTATCCAACAATTGTAATCATAATAATGAAGATAAAGAATGCCATAAAAGAATGCAAATTTCATAAATAAAGATCGTTTTACATAGAGTCAACAAGAACCCACATGCCACAAGTTTGCTAGTTGGGCATCTACTCTAACAATCTCCCACTTGCCCTAAAGCCAAGTACTCATGATACGTAGTCCCCTTGCTTCGCGATGTTTTTCAAACAATGGTCATGGCAAGGGCTTCGTAAGTGGATTAGCAATGTTTTCTGCAGAGGCGACTCTCTCGACTGCTATGTCACCTCTAGCCACAATATCCCGGATTATGTGGTATTTCCTTAGTATGTGTTTGGATATTTGGTGAGACCGAGGTTCCTTTGCTTGCGCAACGGCACCCATGTTGTCACAGTACACTGGGACTGGACCAACTCCTTCAGGAATTACGCCCAACTCTTGGACGAAATTCCTCATCCAAACTACCTCTTTATCAGCAGCTGATGATGCAATGTACTCAGTCTCAGTGGTTGAATCCGTGATAGTGTCTTGCTTGGAACTCTTCCAAGAGACAGCACCACCATTGAGCATGAATACAAATCCAAAGGTTGACTTCGAATCGTCCACATCGCATTGGAAGATAAAATCAGTGTAGCCTTCTAATTTCAGTTCACCACCCCCATAGACCATGAACATATATTAGTACTTCGTAAGACTTGGTAGCGGCTCGTGACACTCAGAGCACATGCGACATTCGGTCTAGTCGAGATCATGCCATACATAATACTATCTATTATGAACATATTATTAGTACTTCGTAAGACTTGGTAGCGGCTCGTGACACTCAGAGCACATGCGACATTCGGTCTAGTCGAGATCATGCCATACATAATACTATCTATTGCCGAGGCATATGGCACACGTGTCATACTCTCCATCTCCTCATCAGTCTTCGGACACATAGACTTAGATAGAGTGACCCCGTGGCACATAGTTAGGTGTCCTCTCTTGGACTCTTCCATAGAGAACCGCTTAAGTATGGTATCGATGTAGGTCGCTTGGGTGAGTCCGAGCATCCTTTTCGATCTATCTCTATATTTCTGTATTCCAAGAATATAGGATGCTTCTCCCATGTCCTTAATCGAGAATCTACTAGACAACCACACATTAGTTGACTGCAGCATTCCTACATCATTCCCAATGAGTATAATGTCATCAACATAAAGTACAAGGAATGTCATAGCATTCTTAACTACCTTATTATACACACATGGCTCCTCGGGATTCTTGATGAAACCAAATTTTTTAATTGTTTCATCAAATCTCAGGTTCCAACTTCTCAATGCTTGCTTGAGACCGTAGATCGATATCTGAAGTTTGCATACTTTATGCTCACTTCCTACAGAAGTGAAACCTTCAGGTTGCGTCATATAGATCTCTTCCTTAATTTTTCCATTAAGGAACGCAGTTTTCACATCCATTTGCCATATCTCATAGTCCTACCATGCGGCTATGGCTAGTAGGATTCTAATTTACTTGAACATTGCGACTGTTGAAAAGGTTTCATCATAGTCAACACCTTGTCTTTGAGTGTAAACTTTCGCGACCAGTCGCGCCTTGTACGTTAGTACCTTACCATCAGGCCCAAGTGTTCTCTTGTATATCCATTTACACCCAATATGATTTATTTCTTCGGGAGGATTCACGAGAGTCTAGACTTGGTTCGAATGCATTGAGTCAATCTCAAATTGCATTTCTTCAAGCCACAAATTAGAATTAGCATCGGAAATTTCCTACTTGAAGGTTCTTGGATCACATCCAACATTTTGATCACTTTGATCATCTTCAAGGAGGAAACCATATCTAACAGGAGCCCTAGGAATCCTTTCAGATCTCCTAGGTGTGTCCATATCAAGGATTGGCCCTTGAGATGCGGGAGATTCACTTGGTACTTCAGTTGGTTCTTGAACCTCTTCGAGTTCTACTATCTTGCCTTTTCTATCAAGTAGAAATTCCTTTTCCAGAAAGGTGGCATTTCTAGAAACAAACACTTTTGTTTCATTGGGATAGTAGAAGCAGTACCCAATAGAGTTCTTTGGATACCCAATGAAGTAGCATAAGATGGATCTATTATCCAACTTATCTCCCACTGTCTGCTTCACGTAAGCAGGACATCCCCAAATCCTCAAGTATGAGTACTTGGTGGCTTGCCCATCCATATCTCATATGGAGTTTTATCCACTGCCTTGGTGTGGACATTGTTCAACAACATTACCGCCGTTTCGAGCGCATAGCCCCAAAACGAGGTAGGAAGTTCAGTGAAGCTCATCATAGATCGAACCATGTCCATCAAGGTTCGATTATGACGCTCCGCTACACCATTTAGCTGTGGTGTGGCCGAAGGGGTCCACTGAGAGAGAATCTCACTATCTTTAAGATAATTTTGAAATTCGGAACTTAATTATTCTCCACCTCGATCGGATCGAAGTGTTTTAATACTTTTTCCCAGTTGATTTTATACTTCAGCCTTGAATTCTTTGAACTTTTCAAAGGATTCAGACTTGTGCTTCATTAAGTACAAGTACCCATACCTAGAGTGTTCATCGGTAAAGGTGATGAAGTAGGTGTGACCGGACTTAGTACCAATTTTAAGTGGGCCACACACATCAGTATGGATCAAATCCAATAGGCCTTGAGCACGTTCAGACTTGCTCGTGAAGGGCAATTTTGTCAATCCAATAGGCCTTGAGCACGTTCAGGCTTGCCCATGAAGGGCAATTTTGTCATTATTCCTTTGAGACATGATTCAAAAGCTGGTAAGGAGTTAATATTAGACATATTAAACATGTCACTCCTAATCAACTTGTTCATCCTATTTAAGAAAATATTACCTAGCCTAGCATGCCAAAGTTGTGCCGGGTTCAGATTATCGTTTTTCCTTTTATTGTTGGTCTATGTGTTTCCACATCGCGAGTTGGAACTTCTCTCAGTTTTAAGGTATATATATCGTTTTTGCGTTCCCCAATTCTAAACATTCATTCTTGTAAATATTGCAAATCGAATTGGCAAAATGACAAGAATATCCATGTCTATCAAGAATAGAAACAAAAATAATGTTCTTTATTAATTCAGGAACAAATAAAATGTTTCTTAACAACAACTTAAAATTTGAAGAAAGAAATAAATAAACATCTCTGATAGCTTCGACCGCAACCCTTGCTCCATTGCCAAGCCTCAAGTGGGTCTCACCATCCCTAAGACGCCAGCTTCTTGTCATTACTTGCAAGTCATTGCAGATATGAGATCCACATCCGGTATCAAGTACCCAAGAAGTCGAGTTAAGATACATATTTATTTCAATGTAGAACATACCTTTTGCAGTTCGCAACTGCTTGAGGTAATCCTTACAGTTCCTCCTCCAGTGCCCAGGATTTTGGCAGTGGTGGCAAACATCTTCAGATTTGTTCGGATTTGAATCCCTTGCCTTGGGCTTCTTGGTGGGCTTTTCCTTCTTCACAGGGGCGGAACGCTTCCTACCCTTGCGTTTAGGCCCCTTCTTCGCAGAGGAAGAAGAGCCCAAAAGGAGGACGGGCTTGTCCTTCTTTATGGTCCCCTCAAACACGACAAACATGTTTACCACCTCTTCAAGGGTGGCCTCTAGCTTGTTCATGTCGAAGTTAACCACAAAGGGGTCGAACGCAACAGACAGGGAGAGGAGAAGCAGATCCACAGACAGCTCATGTGGAAGCGTGATATCAAGGCCCAATAGCTTCTCAATGAGACCAATCATACGGACCCCATGCTCGAGGATCGAAGTTCCTCGCGCATGCGACTCATCATGAACTCCTTGACAGTAGTGAACCTCTCAGTCCGAGAGTTCTCCCCATACAGCTCTTTGAGATGAAAGTGTATTCCGGCAGCATACTCCATCTTCTCAAACCGCCGTTGATTTCGTTGGACATAGATTCCATCATATAGCACCGTACCTTAAGCTCATCATCCCACCATTTTTACAGCTTTTCCAGCTCCTCAGGACTGGCATTGGCAAGGGCTTCGGAGGGCTATTCTCTAGAGTGTAGAGAAGTTTCTCCGAAGCCAAGAGAATCTTGAGGTTTTGAAGCCAATCTTGTTACTTTAAGCCAGTGAACTTGTGGCGTGTGGGTTTTATAGACTCTTGTATATGACAATCTTTATTCATGAAATACGCATTTATTTATTGCATTCTTTATTTTAATTATGTTATATAATGTTAACAATTGTGTTGGATAAAGACCTAGAATGCACCATAGTGTATGTTAGATGTGATAGTGGATATGATGGCTATCATGAAACACATCTAATAGTCACTGTGCATTCTGAATTCGTTCCTAGTCGATTGGGCCGTAATGAGGATAAGGCCGCCCGAGCTTGAGACTAGCATCTGCAATGCGAAGTAACATGTTTCATTGGTAGGGAACATTGTGATGTTCTGAGCATGCAGATGGATAGTGACCTGGTGATCTATCGAACTACCCTCGTTCGAACTTTCCAAGTGGTTACCATTGAGACTCTACATGATAGGCGCCTCACTTTTTACCCATTTTTCCGACTCACTTGGGGTCATTAGGCGGCGGGATTGGGTGAGGTCCCGATGCATGTAGGAGTTGATGCTTCGTTGTCGAGGATTCACCGCTCGCTCTCATGCGTGGATATCCTATGCTATCTAAGGGGATAATAGTGTATAAATCTCTGGCCAGAGTACTGGATGTGTTTTAGGTGAATGGGTTTACCTAGTAACACTCGCGATGTCACTATTCGATCTCCAAGATGTATGCATAGCTATCGGATCTCTAGCGACTCTCGATTTACCAATGGTCGTTGATCTGATCGGGATATATGTGTTGAAAGGACCGTACTGTACGCTAACCACAACCAACTGGTTCTTGCATGCACTATCAGTGATACCTAGGGGATCATGGGGCGATGTTGCTAGGCTCTTTACCATGATCCGTTGGGCAAGTCCGAAATTGTGATTTCGGAGCCACAATGGTTGTGGGCCCACGGCTAGCTGTATCCCTGAACCATTGAGGGTCGACAAGTACTGGATTCATGATTCCCGCATGGAAACTGAGCTCATATGTTGAGCATAGGATGAGGATTTTAGGGAGTGCGACTTCCTAAAAGTCAACAGGGGTCAAATTGCGATTTCCCAAAGTTGAGGGGCTAAATTGCTATTTTGGGCTAGATGATCTGGAAAATTGTTTTTCACATCATAACATTCAGTTTTGGAAACTGAGTCGATCGGTCCGATCTGATCGTCGATCGGTCCGATCCGATCATCGATCGGAGTTATGATGAAACCGTAGTGATTTAATTGAACCGGATGTTCACTTGGACCTGGGCCTGACCCAAGTCCAATGGGCCGGTACATACCCATTGCAAGTCTATTAATTATAGACTTAGGGTTTTAATCACACAACTTACACAACTAAACCCTAGCCTTCAAATCTCGGCCGCCCCCTCCTCTCCCTACCTCACGCCGCCGCCGACACCACCGTGCGCCGCCTTGCGCCGCCGCACCACCGCCGTGTCCCGCCGCCGCCGTGATTGGACTTGTTCCGATCACCCCCTCCTCTCCCTACCTCACGCCGCCGCCGACACCACCGTGCGCCGCCTTGCGCCGCCGCACCACCGCCGTGTCCCGCCGCCGCCGTGATTGGACTTGTTCCGATCTTCTTGACGAGGAGAATCCATTCGTGCTAAAATACGTCAGATCTTCTAGTGCAGATTGACGGAGGAATCGCGTTTTCGGTCATGGACCTGATTGACGATCTACCGCCGTCTACCGATTGAAGTGCCGGTTTCCTCGTGAAACTGGTCGGAGCCAGGCGCCTAGACGCCAGAAAGGTAACGATTCAAACATCCTATGTATGGATTTTAGAATTGTATCGATGTATTGAGCGGTTCTCGAGGCAATTTTAACTTCCGCTGCGCCTCCGGGAAACGGGATCCGGATCCGCCATTGTCGCCAACAGTTGGAGGGGCTGAGGCCCACTTAAAAACCAACCTCCTTAGACAAAGCAACGCCCTTCAGGGAGACTTAGCCGGTACAAGACATTTTTAAGACAGTCTATAAAGGACTCCTTTAGATAAAGTTTTTGTCACATTTTCTCATAATTATCATCAAACTAAGCTCCTTCAATTTAATCATAAAACTTTTAATCTTGATATAAATTTTAAATCAAATTTAAAATGAGGGATTTTAATTATGAAATTTGGTCTCAATAATTTTAAATCAAATTTAAAAATACGGATTCAACAGATATATAGCACATATATAATTGGGATGATCGATAAGCGAGAACTATGCGATCCGTGGTTTCCAAGCACGGATCTAGGTCCCATCCTAGGTGACATGCAGTATACAAATGCAATCCTATTACATAAGCTTCCAGTTTTACAAGTCTTTGGTCTTCAATATCTTTAATCATCATCTCCACCATCTTCAAAATTATCCTCTTACTAAGTCTAATATTTACATTTAAATATCCATGACAAATAGGGATACATTTTAAAGGGGTGGGAACGGGCCATAAACCAGGTCCACTTTGAAATGATTTGAACAATATTACAACCAATAATTGTAAAACCTAGCATACACCTAACAAATTGGACATGACTCTCGATCATCCCAAATATTATCTATTCAATTAATTCAATTAACTGTGTTGGGATATAAATTCAAGAAGTTTTGGTGATGACATACTTAACAGGAAAAAGAATTCGTAAAAGAGATCATTCAAACCAAAGTGTCAAGGACCGGACAAGATTTATCACGTTCAACGGAGAAATCAGCTCGAAGGGATAAAGTCAAAGTCAAACCAGCCTGAAGGTATATCTCAAACAAGCTGAATGATGAAAAGCGCAAGAGATCAGCTTGATGAATGAACCGGCTGGATACTGAGTCAGCAAAAACTAAATCAGCTAGATAAGTGGACAATGCAAATATCAGCTAGAAGTTCAGAAGGTCATATCAGCTCGATGCATGGAAATGAAGAATCAGCTGGGTACAAAACGACATAAGGAATTTGAAAATTCAAAGTACTGTACTATCTGAAGATATCCAGTTGACGTTTCTGCCATAATTCGTAGTCGTTGAAAACTACTTCAAGATAAAACCAGATATGCAGGGATATGACAACAAACTGAAGATGGCACAGACTTACCAGAAATGGTAATGCATTTAATGAAGTCGTACCTTCATCGTACAAGCATTTAATGGAGCCGCAGAAACTTGAATTTGGATGTATTCAATGTGTCTACTGGTAACATTTATTACCGTTGCATTCAAAGAGTATAAAAAGCAAGAGAAGAGAAGCTGTGAAAGGTGACCGCGAGATACAAGATCATTCAGAAATTATTCAAGTCCCTCACAGAAGCATAGTTCATTCTTGAACCAGCTCGATAAGTGATACACGCACATACCATACATATTCCTTGTATCACCAACTCTTATACACTCACTCTGTAGACTTGAACTTGATTTGAAAGATCACAAATAGAGAGTGTCTGAGTGCTAGAGTAGCACCATCAGCTGAGAGCTTTAACAGTTAAAAAACGAACCAGGCCGAGGGTCTGTGTCGTAAGATAGTTAAACATCTGAATACTAGAGTGCTTGTAATAACAAACCAGGCTGTGGGTCTGCGTGTCGTTGGTTGCTAGGAGTTCTCTTGGCTACGGGTCACGAGAGTGGGTTTGTACAAGATTTGTATAAATCAAAGTCTTCTAGTGAAATCCTTCCCGTTGTGGAAGAAGGGGAGACGTAGGAGAGATTGCTCCGAACTTCCAGAAACAACTCACTTGTTCTTACTGTTTTTATTTCTATGATTTGTTTAAATCTTTCAGCTGCTTGAATCACGTTCATTCCGCATAAAATAATTTTATTACGTGAGACAAACAGTATCACTGGGAAAAACTTCAAGCTGGTAATTTGGCTGGAAGTTAGCTTTGAGCTGTAAAACCTTTTTCCTAAAAGCGAAAATTTTACCCACTTTTTGATAGCTTCCGCATGTGTTTATCTGTTGTGAGCACGAGGCCTGACACTAACGGACCAATGTCGATACTAAAATTAAACACTGATATTGCTATAGCTGATGGTGCACCTCAATGGATTGAGAAGCCTAGACAGGAGTGGAGTTCCGAAGATAAGAAGAAAGCAAATCTTGATAATGTCGCAAAAGACATAGTATACAAGACGCTAGACAATTACATGTTTAGAAAAATCCAGACATGCACCACTGCAAAAGAAATATGGGAAAAGCTGGTCCAGATCTGTGAAGGAAATGAGGAAACAAAAGAAAACAAGCTGACTGTAGCCTTGCAAAAATTTGAGCTCATCAAGATGAAGCCCGAAGAAACCATGGCCGAATTTGATGAAAGATTCAGATCTCTGGTGATCGAACTAGCCAGACTGAATAAAACTTACAACAACAGAGAGCTGGCTCTAAAAGTGATGTGTGCACTCCCCAAAGAATGGGATGTAAAGACTATGGCCATGAGGGAGTCAAAAGATTTGAACAAACTGGAGTTACATGACTTGTTTGCTAACCTGAAAGCATACGAGTTCGAACTAGAAACCAGAGCCGAAATGGAGCCATCTACATCTCAACCAACTAAAGCTCTGGCTGCTTCTATCCCAGAGCAAAGTCCATGCTCTACTGACAGCAGATCTACAGATGATATGAGCAAGGACGCGATGGCTCTGCACATCAAAAAATTTGGAAAATTCATGCGGAAGCAGAATTCTCAACCTTTCTCATTTAATTCTCCCAAGAAAAGTTTTAATAATCCTTCTGAAAATAAATGTTATAAATGTGGTAGGACTGGTCATTTCATGGCTGATTGCAATAGGCCAAAACAAGATGAAAAGAAACGACCGGACCGTAGCAGCAGCAGGACCAATAAGGATAAAAAGATATATCGAAAAGGGAAGAATGAAAAAGCTATGGTGGCAAGAGAGAATAAGAGTGCATGGGCTGACTCTGATTCAGATGAATCAAACTCTGAAGATTCCTCATCAAGCGATAGCGAAGATGAAGTACAGTGTCTCATGGCAGATGACACTGAAGAGGTATTTGATTTCTCAAATCCTGAATTTACACGAGAGGATCTTGTCACCGCACTAAACGAAATGGTTCTTGAATATAAGAAACTTTCTCACTCATTCACGGAGTTTAAGGCTGAAGAAGAGAGTTGTGCAACAAGCGCTGAGTTAGTTGGCTCAGGTGCTATGCAGGCTGCTCTAAGTAAGCTTAAAAATGAGAATGCGGAGTTGAAAAATAGGTCAGAAGAGTTACTCTGTGAAAATCACCGATTAACTGAAAATAATAAACTCCTGGACGAAATCATCTGTCTCATTACAGAAACTGCAAGGAGTTCTTAAACAATTTGGTGATAAAACCGGCTTAGGGTACTCCAGCTATGAAAGCAGTACCTCAGAAACCGGCAGCAATCCAAGGCGAGAAGAAACAAAGTTTAAGACAATCAACTTTGTAAAATCCAACCGGGAACAGATTGCTGAAGAAAATTCTGGTGATAATGTGATGGCAGATAAGTCCTTGATCCGGCAAGGAAGATTTTTTGGGTTAGGATATACTGCTCCTGAGAAGCATCGGGAGAGCTGGTTA
>KQ999454.1:100081-133213 GCA_001598015.1 Dorcoceras hygrometricum | reverse complement strand
GTGAGACTTTAACTGTCGAGACGCATACGCTATCACATACCCGTTCTGCATCAGAACACTTCCCAACCCACTCAGAGAAGCATCGGAGCAAACAACAAAGCCTCCCGATCCAGATGGTAAAGCCAACACAGGAGCAGTAGTCAACTTCTCCTTAAGTGTCTGGAAACTCGACTCGCACTCATCTGTCCAAACAAATATCCAATCCTTCTGAGTCAACTGAGTCATCGGCCTTGCTATCGAAGAAAACTTCTCAATGAAACGCCTATAATAGCCGGACAAACCCAAGAAACTAAGGATCTCCGAAACATTCCTAGGTCGCTCCCAGTTAAGAACTGCTTCGACCTTACTAGGATCCACAGAAATCCCTTGTGCAGAGGTGACATGACCCAAAAAGATTACTCTATCCAGCCAAAATTCACACTTGCTGAACTTGGCATACAACTGCGAGTCTCTCAACTTCTGCAATACCAATCTCAGGTGCTCCTAATGCTCTCTAGAACTCCTCAAATACACCAAGATGTCATCTAATCACGAATCGATCTATATACTCGCTAAAGATGCGATTCATCAAATCCATGAAAACAGTTGGGGCATTCGTCAACCCAAACGGCATCACAAGAAACTCATAATGCCTGTATCCCGTCCGAAAAGCTGTCTTCACTACATCAGCGTCACTAATTCACAACTGATGATAGCCAGAGCGCAAGTCAATCTTCGAGTATACGACTGATCCTTGCAACTGATCAAACAAGTCATCAATCCTCGGCAACGGATACTTATTCTTGATCGTTGCTTTGTTCAACTGCCTAAAATCCACGCACATCCTCATAGATCCATCTTTCTTATTTACAAACAAAATCGAAGCTCCCCAAGGCGACATACTCGGCCTGATGAAGCCTTTCTCAAGAAGATCTCTCAACTGATCATTGAGTTCTTTCAACTCAGCTGGCGACAACCGATACGAAGGTCTAGAAATTGGGGTCCCTGGCACCAACTCTATACTGAAATCGATCTCTCTTATTGGAGGGAATCCAGGAATCTCATCTGGAAACACATCTAGGAACTCGCGGACAATTCGGATATCACTCAATTCCAATCGCGGCTCCTGAAAAACATCAAGCGCATAGATCATGAATCCAGTGTTACCCAGCGACAACAGACTAAACATCTTGTTAAGATAAAATTTATTAGTTTTGGTGATAAAAAAATAATACAAGTGCTGATACGAAGTTACTTCTGAAGAATCAGCCGTTGCAATTAACAGCAAAGTATATTCAGACGTCAGGTTATCTCAGACTTGGGCATTAAATATTAGTTCAGATGTTGAGTTAAATATCTTCAGATGTTGTATCAGTTGTTAGATATCAGATCTTGGTATTCGGGAATATTTCAGAAGTTGAGTTGAAGCACTCAGTTGATGGGTTTCTATTTCAGAGGTCGAAGATATTTGGTTATCAGTCTCTGGTATCGGGTTTTCTATGTCGGTCGTGAGAGCAATTCAGACGTTGAGTTACGCAATCAGACTTTAGTATATTATTTCAGCAGTTGGGTATATATTTCAGAAGTAAGTATTGTCAGTAGTTGGCTACAGTGTCTTTGATTCAGTCGTTATTATTGTTGGAACATCAGTCGTTGCAACCAGCCGTTATGTCATATTCTCTATGTGCAAAAAGAAATTTAATGCAGACGTTGGATATCTAATCAGCAGTTGGTATAATCAGTCGTTGGTTTGTGAGATCAGCAGTTGAATTCTACTTCAGTAGCGAGCATATTCAGACGTTGGGTATTTCTTTAAGAAGTGTATCCAGCAGTTGGTATATTTCAGTTGTTGATTTGATATCAGACGCAACTACTCAAGTGTTGGCGTGTTTCTTAACAAACAACAAAACTACGTCGTTTGGATTAGTTGATACGATAGTGTTTGGCTTAGCGCTAAAAATTCAGAAGTTGGTTTATGATTTGAACTATTCATCTTCCTCAAAGAAGGAAAAGCTGTTTTAACAATGAGAGATTTCAGGCGCAAGCGACAAATCGATTCAAACGCGATTACATATTCAAGATGGAAAGAATAAATGGTGAAGATTGAATCGTACTATTGCCTGGAATTAAGGAGACAACGTTGGTACTATTTTGGGTAAATAGTACACATTTACAGAGAACGTTTTATGGTGATTGCACAAATATGGAAACACGACAAATTGGCTCTGACGATGTGCAATTTACCATTTGGTGGAGCAGGAGATACGGTTGCTCGATTAACATATTTTCAAAAGGGATTTTGTTTCCTTAGCCAAATTTAATGACCGTTGGAGGACGAAGACTATATATAGAGCTGGAATTTGAATTGAATATCTTATTGAAGCTCTCGATTACTCTCTGTCATTTTTGCTACTCATTGTCTCCATAATTCTCGAGCTTACTCTCTACAGAAGCTTTCACTCAAAAGCTCACAAACTTGAAGAACATTCACACAGAGATTACATAATTTTCATCTTCATGTCATCTTCTGGTTCACCTTTGTTGAATCGAGTTCTTTGTTTAAGAAACCAGAAGATTTACATTCTCAATAGAGTTGTATTCACTGTTTCATTCTAGATTGAGTCTGTAACAAACGTGCCACACAAAAAGGCCGTTTGAGAAAAATATTATTCACTTGTATTCAGCAGCTGCGACTGCTTTGTGAAGTTGTGTTGCTAGGAGTTCACCTTGAGCGAGGCTCAGTGATTGGGTGTTTGCAGAAGGCCTGTAACCATCAAATATTCTAGTGGAACATTCCTGAAAAGGAAGAAGGGGAGACGTAGGATATTGATATCCGAACTTCCATAAACAAACTCTCGACCCTTAAACTTTTACATTATCTCATTTACGTATTGCTTTAACTATTCACAAATTGATCGACTTCTTCCGCACTTTTTGTTAGTCGAGAAATTTGATTTTAAACTGAGATACCTTAAATTTGGTAACTCGGATTTAAGTTAAGAGGGTTCTTGTAAAACTCTTTTTAAAGGTTTCGAAAATTTGAAAATACCAAGAGTTCATTCAACCCCCCTTCTGAACTCTTGCAGCTGTGTTTCGAACCACATTGATCATATCAATTGGTATCAGAGCCTGCGCATCTCAGTATTGAACAGTTGTTGTTTGTGTTTTATCATACATTAAAATGTCGACTTCTGACAACAAGATTCCTATGTTTTCCAAGGAGGATTACGACGACTGGAAGATTCGCATGCGAGCGCATTTGGCTGTTCAAGATGACGACATGTGGTATGTTATCACAGAAGGACCATTAAAGATAATGAAGCCAAATCTAGAATTTGCAATATCTAACGGCGAGCCTCAGTTTTTGGAAAAGAACAGACATGAATATACTAATGAGGACAAGAAGAAGGTGAATCTGGACAATATGGCCAGGGATATTCTTTACAAGACGCTGGACAAAAACATGTTCAGTAAAATCAAGACCTGTGCCACTGCCAAGGAAATATGGGAAAATCTGACTCAAATATGCAAGGGCAATGACGAGACGAAAGAGAACAAGTTGACTGTGGCTCAGCAGAAGTATGAGTCGATAAAGATGAAGGATGGAGAGTGTTGGGATCCGGATCGTGCCCCCCGGCGAGGCAGCGGAAGAACAGAAAATACATGTGCCGGGAGACGATCAATACGATGAACAATTAAAATTCTATGACATTCATAGGGTGTTCAAAGGAATACCTTGCTGGCACTTGTGCCTGGCTCCAACCGGAATTACAAGAACGCCGGCTCTTCACGGTAGACTGTGGTAGATAACGCCAATCCGGTCCACGACCAGAATCGATCTCCCTCCAATCAACCTGCACTAGAAGACTGAAGGATTTTTCTCGCCAACGGATTCTCCTCGAAAAATAGGCCGGAAACAACTTTCCGGCGAGCGGCGGCGGCGGCGAGCGGCGCACGGCGGCGGTGACGTGAGGTCTTGAGGATGAGAGGGGGCGCCGCTAATCTCTAGGTTTTGGGTTAATGAGAGTCTTGTGTATTGAAGTCTAGGTTTAGGCTTAATTAAATAGAATTAAGCATGGACTTGGACCGGCCCAACGGGCCCGGGTCCAACGGATGAACATTCAGTTCATCTCCATCACCAAGACTTCATCGTAACTCCGATCACCGATCAGATCGGACCGATCGACTCAGTTTCCAAAACTAAATACTATGATCTGAAAAACCATTTTCAGAACCCCAGTGCAAAATGACCGTTTTGCCCCTCAACATCGGCAAATCACGATTTGACCTCTGTTGACCTTTTAGGAAGTCGCACTCCCAAAATCCTCTTCGTATGCTCAACACATTGAGCTGAGTATCCGTGCGGGAATCTCGAATCCAGTACTTGTGTGACCCTCAATGGTTCAGGGATATAGCTAGCCGTGGGCCCACAACCATTGTGACTATGGAATCACAATTCCGGACTTGCCCATCGGATCATGGTAAAGCGTCTAGAAACATCGCCCCATGATCCCCTAGGTATCACTGATACTGCCTGCAAGAACCAGTTGGTCGTGGTTAGCGTACGGTACGGTCCTTTCAATCCACATATCCCGATCAGATCAACGACAATTGGTAAATCGAGAGTCGCTATAGATCCGATAGCTATGCATACATCTTGGAGATCGAATAGTGACATCACGAGTGTAACTAGGTAAACACATTTACCTAAAACACTTCTAGTACTCTGGCCAGAGATTTATACACTATTATCCCCTCAGATAGCATATGATATCCACGCATGTCTGCGAGCGGTGAATCCTCGACAACGATGCATCGACTCCTACATGCATTGGGGTCTCACCCAATCCCGACGCCTTATGACCCCAAGTGAGTTGGCAAACGGGTCAAAGTGAGACGCCTATCATGTAGAGTCTCAATGACGTTTCGAGTCGTGAGGACTAATCAGTACAACCAAGACCTCGGACTTATCCACTCGACAAATGGTAACCACTTGGAAAGTCCGAACGAGGGTAGTTCGATAGATCACCAGGTCACTATCTATCTGCATGCTCAGAACATCACAATGTTCCCTACCAATGAAACATGGTACTTCGTATCGCAGATACTAGTCTCGAACTCGGGCGGCCTTATCCTCATTTTGACGGCCCAATCGACTAGGAACATGTTCAGAATACACAGTGACTATTAGATATGTTTCATGATAGCCGTCATACCCACTATCACATCTAACATACACTTTAGTGCATTCTAGGTCTTTACTCAACGCAATTGTAAATCATCATACACACAATGAAAGTAAAGAATGCCATATAAATAAATGCGAATATCATATATATAAAGATTGTCGTATACAAGAGTCTATAAACCCACACGCCACAAGTTGGCTAGTTGGGCATCTACTCTAACAATCTCCCACTTGCCCTAAAGCCAACTACTCATCAGACGCAGTCCCATTGTTTCGCGATGTTTTTCAAACAAGGGTCCGGGCAAGGGCTTCGTAAGTGGATCAGCAACGTTGTCCGCAGAGGCGACTCTCTCAACTGCTATGTCACCTCTAGCCACAATATCCCGGATTATGTGGTATTTCCTCAGTATGTGTTTGGATCTTTGGTGAGACCTAGGCTCCTTTGCTTGCGCAACGGCACCCGTGTTGTCGCAGTACACCGGGACTGGACCAACTCCATTAGGAATGACGCCAACTCTTGGACGAAATTCCTTATCCAAACGGCCTCCTTTGCAGCAGGTGATGCTGCAATGTACTCAGCCTCAATGGTTGAATCCGCGATGGTGTCTTGCTTGGAACTCTTCCAAGAGACAGCACCACCATTGAGCATGAATACAAATCCAGAGGTTGATTTAGAATCATCCACGTCACACTGGAAGCAAGAATCAGTGTAGCCTTCCAGTTTCAGTTCACCACCCCCATAGACCATGAACATATGCTTAGTCCTTCGCAAGTACTTAAGAATATCCTTCACGGCCTTCCAATGCAATTGACCGGGGTATGGCACACGTGTCATACTCTCTATCTCCTCATCAGTCTTTGGACACATAGACTTAGATAGAGTGACCCCGTGGCACATAGGTAGGTGTCCTCTCTTGGAATCTTCCATAGAGAACCTCTTAAGTACGGTATCGATGTAGGTAGTAAGGAACGCAGTTTTCACATCCATTTGCCATATCTCATAGTCGTACCATGCGGCTATGGCTAACAAGATTCTAATTGACTTGAACATTGCGACTGGCGAGAAGGTTTCATCATAGTCAACACCTTGCCTTTGAGTGTAACCTTTCGCGACCAGTCGTGCCTTGTAGGTCATTACCTTACCATCAGGCCCAAGTTTCCTCTTGTATACCCATTTACACCCAATAGGAACAGTTCCTTTGGGAGTGTTAACGAGAGTCCAAACTTGGTTAGCATGCATTGAGTCAAACTCAGACTGCATTGCTTCAAGCCATAGATTAGAATCAGCATCGGAAATTGCCTCCTTGAAAGTTCTTGGATCAGATCCAACAACTTGATCACCTTGATCATCTTCAAGGAGAAAACCATATCTCTCAGGAGCCCTAGGAACCCTTTCGGATCTCCTAGGTGCGACCATTTCTGGTACTGGCTCTGTAGGTGCGGGAGACTCACTCGGTACTTCGATTGGATCTCGAACCTCTTCGAGTTCTACTATTTTGCCTTTTCTATCAAGTAGAAATTCCCTTTCCATAAAGGTGGCATTCCAAGAAACAAACACTTTTGTTTCGCTGGGATAGTAGAAGTAGTATCCAATGGAATTCTTTGGATACCCAATGAAGTAGCATAAGATGGATCTCGTATCCAGCTTATCTCCCACTGTCTGCTTCACGTAAGCAGGACATCCCCAAATCCTCATAAATGAGTACTTGGGTGGTTTGCCCATCCATATCTCATACGGAGTCTTATCCACTGCCTTGGTGTGGACATTGTTCAACAACATTACCGCCGTTTCGAGCGCATAGCCCCAAAACGAGGTAGGAAGTTCAGTGAAGCTCATCATGGATCGAACCATGTGCAACAAGGTCCGATTACGATGCTCCGCTACACCATTGAGCTGTGGTGTGGCCGGAGGGATCCACTGTGAAAGAATCCCATTCTCTTTCAGATATCTTGAAACTCAGCACTTAAGTATTCACCACCTCGATCAGATCGAAGTGCCTTAATACTTTTGCCTAATTGATTTTCTACTTCAGCCTTGAATTCCTTGAACCTTTCAAAGGATTCAGACTTGTACTTCATAAAGTACAAGTACCCGTACCTAGAGTAATCATCGGTAAAGGTGATGAAGTATGTGTGACCGTATTTAGTACCGATACTAAATGGGCCGCACACATCAGTATGGATCAAATCCAATAGGCCTTGGGCACGTTCACCCTTGCCCTTGAAGGGTTGCTTGGTCATCTTTCCTTTCAGACAGGATTCACAAGTCGGTAGGGAGTTTATGTCTGACAGATCAAACAGTTCACTCCTAATCAACTTGTTCATCCTGCTTAGGGAAATGTGACCTAGCCTAGCGTGCCAAAGTTGTGCTGGGTTTAAGTTATCGTGTTTCCGTCGTTGTTGTGTGTGTTTCGACATCGCGAGTTGGAACGTCTTTTAATCTTAAGGTGTATAGATCGTTTTCGCGTTCCCCAATTCCAATTTAACATTCATTCTTGTAAATATTGCAAATCGAATTAGCAAACATACAAGAATATCCATCTCTATCAAGTATAGGAATAGAAATAATGTTTTTAATTAATTCAGGAACAAATAAAACTTCTCGTAACAACAACTTAAAATTTGAAGACAGAAATAAACAAATATCCCCTATAGCTACTGCAGCAACCCTTGCTCCATTGCCTAGCCTCAAGTGGGTCTCACCCTCTCTAAGACGTCGACTTCTTTCATCACCTGCAAATCATTGCAGATATGAGATCCACATCCGGTATCAAGTACCCAAGAAGTCGAGTTAAGAGACATATTTATTTCAATATAGAACATATCTTTCGCAGTTCGCAACTGCTCGAGGTACTCCTTGCAGTTTCTCCTCCAATGCCCAGCCTTGTGGCAGTGGTGGCAAACGTCCTCGCTCTTGTTCGGCTTAGAAGCCTTTGCCTTTGGCTTCTTGGCAGACTTTTCCTCTTTCGCAGGAGCAGAACGCTTCTTGCTCTTGCGTGTGGGCCCCTTCTTCGCCGAGGAAGAAGAGCCCAGAAGGAGGACGGGTTTGTCCTTCTTTATAGTCCCCTCAAACACTACAAGCATGTTAACCACCTCTTCAAGGGTGGCCTCCAGCTTGTTCATGTTGAAGTTGACCACAAAGGGGTCAAATGCAGCGGGTAGCGAGAGGAGAAGTACATCCACCGACAGCTCGTGTGGAAGCGCGATATCAAGGCCCGACAGCTTTTCAACGAGCCCAATCATACGAACCCCATGCTCGCGGACCGAAGTCCCATCGCGCATGCGGCTCGTCATCAGCTCCTTGACAGCCGTGAACCTATCATGTAGAGAGTTCTCCCCGTACAGTTCCTTGAGATGAAAGAGTATGGCAGAGGCATACTTTGTCTTCTCAAAGCGCCGTTGCATTTCATTGGACATCGATGCCATCACATAGCATCGATCTTTAACCTCGTCGTCACGCCATTGGTTAAGCGTAATCAGCTCCTCAGGGCTGATATCGGCAGGGGTTTCCTCTGGAGGACACTTCTCTATCGTATAGAGGAGCTTCTCCGAAACCAATACAAGATTAAGGTTGCGGAGCCAGTCTTGGTAGTTCAGACCGGTGAACCTGTTGCTATCCAGTATAGCAACGAGCGGGTTTTTCATCGAAACCATTTTATAAAGCAGTTATACTGAAAAGAAAACAGAAATGCATTACTAACTATATATAAAATAAACGCTAAGACATAAAACATGGTCATTTAGTTTTATGAATTACCCTCCCACTATTTTAACGATTTCACCACCCTCTAATGAAATCGAGAAAACAGGTTTCTTTAGTGGGTACACGGAGCCCAATCAAGCGATCATGGACCCGAATAATATCAGCCATCCATGACCCCCAAAAGGTAGTTTTCGATTGCAACCGGTGCAACCTCCATGTATTCACCTCACGTCCAGTAAGGGCCCAATAATATGACGCCGTTTACTATCACGTGTCAAGATGACCCATCAATGTTGAGTCGTGAAGGACGGTCCCCTTAACGTCCCCAATAATATGAGCCAACGTTAAAGGGAGTTCCAGCCGACTCACAACAGTTGTCAATGGCGTGGACAGCTTTCCGGCATACATGACCCCCTCAATAATATGAGCCGGGCCATGTATACGGGTAGCATCGACGTACACCCATTGTTGATGGAAGGTAGGGTTAATTTAAACAATTTTAAATACCCTTTTGTTTATCGAATAAACATTTTATCTTGATATAAGTTTTAAATCAAATTTAAAACGAGGGATTTTATTTTTGAAAAATTTTGGTCTCATGCATATTTAAATCTAATTTAAAACATGCAGCATGCGGATTCAATTAATCTATATATCAACATATATAAATAAATATTGGGATGATCGATCGCGAGAGCTATGCGGTCCGTGGTTGCCAGCCACGGACCTGGGTCCAATCCTAGGGGTAATGCAATATGCAATGCAATCCTATTACAAAGCTTTCGGGTTTAACAGATCTTCGGTCTTCAATATCTTGATCGTCATCGTCCATCGTCTTCGGATGTCCTCCCAATAAATCTAGTAATTTTACATTTAAATTTACCATGACAAATAAGGGATACATTTATCAAGGGGTGGGAACGGGCCACAAACAGGCCCACTTTAAATGATGATAAAAAATTTACAAACCGAAATCATACAAAACCTATTGCATACACCTAACACATTGGGCACGGCTCTCGATCACCCCAATCATGCAATTAATCTAATTAACATGCATAATACCAGCATCCACCGGCCGCGCATCGTGCGCGGCCATCGCGCGACAATCGCGCCAGCGCACGCGCTCTTGCGCACGGGGAGGGGGGGCCACCGCATGCGCGGCGGCGCCGATGCCGGAGCCAAAATTCGTTGTTTCGATTCTGAAAAATTAAGGTTAGATACAATTATGGCATAATGTATTGATCAGATCCGAAAACCTTGGCTCTGATACCACTGTTGGGATCCGGATCGCGCCCCCGGCGAGGCAGCGGAAGAACAGAAAATACATGTGCCGGGAGACGATCAATACGATGAACAATTCAAATTCTATGACATTCATAGGGTGTTCAAAGGAATACCTTGCTGGCACTTGTGCCTGGCTCCAACCGGAATTACAAGAACGCCGGCTCTTCACGGTAGACTGCGGTAGATAACGCCAATCCGGTCCACGACCAGAATCGATCTCCCTCCAATCAGCCTGCACTAGAAGACTGAAGGATTTTTCACGCCAACGGATTCTCCTCGAAAAACTAGGCCGGAAACAAATTTCCGGCGAGCGGCGGCGGCGGCGGGTGGCGCACGGCGGCGGCGGCGTGAGGTCTTGAGGATGAGAGGGGGCGGCGCTAATCTCTAGGTTTTGGGTTAATGAGAGTCTTGTGTATTGAAGTCTAGGTTTAGGCTTAATTAAATAGAATTAAGCATGGACTTGGACCGGCCCAATGGGCCCGGGTCCAACGGATGAACATTCAGTTCATCTCCATCACCAAGACTTCATCGTAACTCCGATCGCCGATCAGATCTGACCGATCGACTCAGTTTCCAAAACTGAATACTATGACCTGAAAAACCATTTTTCAGAACCCCAGTGCAAAATGACCGTTTTGCCCCTCAACATCGGCAAATCACGATTTGACCTCTGTTGACCTTTTAGGAAGTCGCACTCCCAATTTCCTCTTCGTATGCTCAACACATTGAGCTGAGTATCCGTGCGGGAATCTCGAATCCAGTACTTGTGTGACCCTCAATGGTTCAGGGATACAGCTAGCCGTGGGCCCACAACCATTGTGGCTCCGGAATCACAATTCTGGACTTGTCCATCGGATCATGGTAAAGCGTCTAGCAACATTGCCCCATGATCCCCTAGGTATCACTGATAGTGCCTGCAAGACCCAGTTGGTCGTGGTTAGCGTACGGTACGGTCCTTTCAATCCATATATCCCGATCAGATCAACGACCATTGGTAAATCGAGAGTCGCTATAGATCCGATAGCTATGCATACATCTTGGAGATCGAATAGTGAATCGCGAGTGTAACTAGGTAAACACATTTACCTAAAACACTTCTAGTACTCTGGCCAGAGATTTATACATATTATCCCCTCAGATAGCATAGGATATCCACGCATGTGTGCGAGCGGTGAATCCTCGACAACGATGCATCAACTCCTACATGCATCGGGGTCTCACCCAATCCCGACGCCTTATGACCCCAAGTGAGTCGGCAAACGGGTCAAAGTGAGACGTCTATCATGTAGAGTCTCAATGACGTTTCGAGTCGTGTGGACTAATCAGTACAACCAAGACCTCGAACTTATCCACTCGACAAATGGTAACCACTTGGAAAGTCCGAACGAGGGTAGTTCGATAGATCACCAGGTCACCATCTATCTGCATGCTCAGAACATCACAATGTTCCCTACCAATGAAACATGGTACTTCGCATCGCAGATACTAGTCTCGAACTCGGGCGGCCTTATCCTCATTTTGACGGCCCAATCAACTAGGAACATGTTCAGAATACACAGTGACTATTAGATGTGTTTCATGATAGCCGTCATACCCACTATCAAATCTAACATACACTTTAGTGCATTCTAGGTCTTTACTCAACGCAATTGTAAATCATCATACACACAATGAAAGTAAAGAATTCCATATAAATAACAATGAAACATGGTACTTCGCATCGCAGATACTAGTCTCGAACTCGGGCGGCCTTATCCTCATTTTGACGGCCCAATCAACTAGGAACATGTTCAGAATACACAGTGACTATTAGATGTGTTTCATGATAGCCGTCATACCCACTATCAAATCTAACATACACTTTAGTGCATTCTAGGTCTTTACTCAACGCAATTGTAAATCATCATACACACAATGAAAGTAAAGAATTCCATATAAATAAATGCGAATATCATATATATAAAGATTGTCGTATACAAGAGTCTATAAACCCACACGCCACAAGTTGGCTAGTTGGGCATCTACTCTAACAGAGAGACCATGACAGAAAGATTCAGTGCTGTTATTATTGAGTTGACGAGTCTTGGCAAAGAGTATAGCAACAGAGAGCTAGCATTGAAGGTGATGAGAGTGTTGCCCAGAGAGTGGGATGTGAAGACGATGGCGATGCGTGAATCAAAAGATCTGAACAAGCTGGAGCTTCACGACTTGTTTGCAAACCTAAAAGCTTATGAGTTCGAATTGGAGACAAGAGCTGAAGCTGCTGCATCAACATCCCAGCCGACGAAAGCATTAGCAGCTACAACTACTGAACAGTGGTATCCAAGCACTAGCAAGACAGCTGATCAACTCAGCGATGATGTCATGTCCCTCTTCGTTAAGAAGTTTGGGAAATATTTGAGAAGATCCTACAACCCTTCTACTCCTTATAATAATTTTCATAAATCTGAAAAAGTTAATACTTATCTGAATTCTTATAATTGTGGTCGTCCAGGGCACTTTGTAGCTGATTGCAATAGGCCAAAGAAGGAGGAAAGATCCAGGGATGACAAGAGAACTGATGATAGATACAGGAGAGATGACAAGAAAGAGGATCGATACAAACGAGATGACAAGACAGATGAGAGAACTGTCGACAGATCCAAGGCTAGATCCAAAGACAGACTGATGAGGACACAAGGTGATAAAAGACCCAGTCGCAAGAATGATCGCAAAGTGCTGATGGGTGAGGAAAGCACTAAAAGCTGGGCAGATACTGATTCAGACTCTTCATCCAGCAGTTCTTCATCCAGCGATAGTGAACAGGAGGAGGTTCACTGTCTCATGGCTAATCAAACATCTGATGACGATGTATTCGACTTCTCTAACATTGAATTTACACGAGAAGACCTTGTCAGTGCACTTAATGATATGGTCAAAGAGTACAGGAAGCTTTCTCACTCATTTGAGGAAATCAAAGTTGAAAACGAAAATCTGAAAAATAGTTCAATTGAATCAAGCACTGACACGCTTGAGGACATTGACAGTTTGAAGATTGAGTTGAGTAAGCTGCTGATGAAAAATAAATTGTTGAGAAATGAGTCTAGTGAGCTCAAAGCTGAAATTGAAAAATCAAATTTGACAATGAGATCCTGGGCAAAGTCTTCTGCTTCTCTAGATAAGCTTTTTGGAATTCAGAAGCCAGCGAGTGATAGAACTGGCTTGGGTTTCAATGATAGTGAAAACAGCTCTGGAGAAACAAGTACTAAATCACAGCTGGTGTATGACAAGTTCAACAAAATGAGCTTTGTCAAAAATAGTGTGATACATGATCCATATGAGTCGATGACATATCAGCTGGTGTATGACAAGTTCAACAAAATGAGCTTTGTCAAAAACTAGTGTGATACATGATCCATATGAGTCGATGACATATAATGACCAGAACTCTCAGAAGTTGAACCATAAAATAAATCTGGTATCGACTTTCAAAAACCTGAGAACTCCAAGCCAAGCTGTCTAAAGAACAAACTGGACAAAGACAAAGCAAAAGCTGGTCGAAAGTCGTTTGTTCCTAACCAGCCATGGCGTAGTTCAACGAAGGTAAAATCTGGTTGGAAAAGGGTTCAGCCTAAGAGAGATCTAAATGATCAAAATATGACATCAAAACTCAACAGATATCACAATTATGCACAGACCCTCACGGACTCTAGTACTGGAAAAACTGTCAAGGTAATTCAAGTATGGGTCCCGAAAGGGATAATCCGATCTGGACCCAACTAAAATTGGGTACCAAAAGCTGTTTTTATGATTGCAGGACAACAGGTACGAACCAAAAGATGTATCAACTTTGTGGTACCTAGATAGCGGCTGTGCACGATATATGACAGGGAACCAAAAGCTGCTCTCAGATGTTGTTCCACACAAAGGCGCAAAGATAGTATTTGGTGATAACGCATACGGTAACACTGTGGGAAAGGGTAAGCTTATCCACGGTAACATTTCTATCTCAGACGTCTTAGTTGTTGATAATTTACGTTACAATTTGATTAGAATTAGTCAGCTGTGTGACAAAGGTTACACAGTTAAGTTTCAACAACACACATGCATAGTTCAGAGTCCAAAAGGTCTGACTGTATTGGTAGGTAGACATTTGGGGAATACCTACATAATCGATTGGTCAGAGCAACTGGGATCTGAACAATTGTGCCTTGCAGCTGGCTCTTCCAAGAGCTGGTTGTGGCATCAAAGAATGAATCATCTGAACTTTAAAACACTTGCCAAATTGAGTCAACATGATATGGTTTATGGTATGCCAAAAATTCTAAGGACAAGGTTTGTGCCGCTTGTCAGCTGGGAAAGCAAATTAAATCAACTTTCAAAAAGAAAGACGGTAAACGTTCTTCCCGTAGCTTAGAGCTTTTACATATGGATCTTTTTGGTCCTATACCCGTAACTAGCTTAGGGGGAACGAACTACACCCTTGCAGTTGTTGATGATTTTACAAAATATACTTGGGTGTTGTTTTTAAAAGCAAAATCTGAAACCGCCGACCAGCTGATACGCCTTTTAAAACGTTTGCAAAATGACAAATCTTGTTCAGTCAACCGAATAAGAAGTGATCGTGGTACTGAGTTTTTAAATCAAAAATTGACTTCTTATTTGGAAGACCTAGGGATAAAGCATGAGCTTTCACCAGCTAGAACTCCTCAGCAGAACGGGCTTGCTGAGAGGAGAAATCGAACTTTAAAAGAAGCTGCTAGGTCTATGATTGTTTATTCCGGTTTTTCGCAAAAATTTTGGGCAGAAGCAGTTAACACATCATGTTATACTTAGAACACATGTATGATTAATAGGATGCACGATAAAACCCCATATGAGATCTGTAATGGCAAGAAACCTGATATATATTATTTCAGGGTGTTTGGGTGCAGATTTTTTATTCATAATAATGGCAAAAAGCACCTAACAGCCTTTGAACCAAAATCTGATGCAGGTATCTTCCTAGGTTATTCAGCTGTTAGCAAAGCTTATCGCGTATTCAACAACAGAAGTCTAACAGTTGAAGAATCTGCACACGTGATGTTTGACGAGACAAGATTCAAATCCAACTCAGCTGCAAGCTTACATGATTTGTGTTCACGTCTGGAATCAACAAGCCTTGAGGAATCAGACGACGACGTGCCACAAAGATATTCAGCTGAGAAACAACAGACGCTGGACACACCGCACAACATTTCTCAACAAGATCTGATAGGTAATCCAGTAGTCATCAATTTAAGTAACGGTGACTCTATACAGGAACAGACCTTCCCAAGTGTGCCAGCTGCTGGAGGTGAAGCGACCAACGATCAACCAGACGTTGCTCGATCAGATGTTGTCCAACCAGACGTTGCTCGATCAGATGTTGTGCAAGCAGGTTCCACTATTCATAAATCAACGTATGAAAATCAACGTATGATGCACAGACGCAAGCGTTTATCAATTGGCACCTGGATCAACATCTGGACACAAGGCGCGAGCACATCATATCAATCGGCATCAAGACCAACGCTGGACAACCAGTCGCAAGTGATCATCAATTCGGTATCCAGACCAACTGTTTCAAGAGCCGATCCAAGCTCACATCTGGAACAACAATCACAACAGCTGGAACCTGACGCACAATCCAATAACGAAGAATATCAATTGGCGTCAGCTGATCCAATTGTTATCCAGCCAGCGACACAGGGCGAACAAGGAGCAAATACCATTGGATCTGATCTCCGGTGGAATAAAAATCATCCACCTGAGCAGGTCATAGGTAACGTTCTATATCTTGTTCTCACACGAGGCCAGCTATCTCATGTTCATTTTGATTCTGCATTCATCTCACATATAGAACATAAGATGATAGATGAAGCCTTAGCTGACCCCATCTGGATAGATGCAATGCAAGAAGAACTTAATCAGTTTAAGCGTAACAATGTTTGGCAAATTGTACCTAGACCCTCTAATCATTCAGTCATAGGAACTCGATGGGTCTTTAGGAACAAACTGAATGAAGATGGTGTAGTAACTAGAAACAAAGCTAGGCTGGTAGCGCAAGGCTTTAGGCAGATGGAAGGTATTTTGATGAGACCTTCGCACCAGTAGCTAGATTAGAAGCCATTCGTATGTTTTTAGCTTATGATGCATTCAAAGATTTTAAAGTCTTTCAGATTGATGTTAAGAGTGCATTTCTCAATGGCATCTTAACAGATAAAGTATATGTTGCACAACCTCCTGGCTTCGTAAATCATACACATCCAGATTATGTCTATAAATTGGATAAAGCTCTATATGGGTTGAAGCAAACACCCAGAGCTTGGTATGATACACTGTCCAAATTCCTTATTGAGCATGATTTCACGATAGGCACAGTAGATAAGACATGTTTAAATTTGTTAAAGCTGATCATGTCTATTTAGTTCAGATCTATGTAGATGATATTATCTTTGGGTCAACTAACCCCAAAATGTGCCAAAAGTTTTCAAAGCTTATGCAGGAAAAATTTGAGATGAATATGATGGGGGAGCTGACGTTCTTTCTGGGCTTACAAGTACGACAGCTGGAGAATGGTATATTCATTAACCAGGCTAAATACACGAAACAACTGCTGAAGAAATTTGGCATGGACAACTGTTCAGCAGCTGCTACCCCAATGAGCTATTCAATTAAGATGGATAAAGATGAAGATGGAACTGCCATTGAGATATCACTTTATCGTGGCATTATAGGCTCTTTGATTTACTTAACTTCTAGCAGACCAGACATCATGTTTGCTGTCTGTATGTGTGCTAGATTCCAAGCAGAGCCAAAGCAATCACATTACATAGCTGTTAAGAGAATTCTTAAATATCTTAAGGGTACTTCCAACGTGGGTTTTTGGTATCCCAAAAACTCAGTCTTTCAACTAATTGGTTACACTGATGCAGACTACGCGGATGTAGTATTGATCGCAGGAGCACTATCGGTACTTGTCAATTTTTAGGAGATCGTTTGATTTCCTGGTTTAGTTAGAAGCAGACATCGATTGCAACATCAACAGCTGAAGCAGAGTACCTCGCAGCTGGCAGTTGCTGTGCTCAAATTCTTTGGATACAACATCAGCTGAAGGACTATGGCATCGATGCTTCTGAAGCGCCTATTCTTTGTGACAACACTAGTGCGATCGCAATCACCCAAATCCAGTACTGCATTCAAGAACAAAGCACATCGATATCAGGAATCATTTTATAAGGGACCACGTGCTAAAGAGAAAAGTTCGGTTGGAGTACGTGTCGACTGAGCAGCAAGTTGCTGACATCTTCACCAAACCTCTACCAGACGCTAAGTTCTCTTATTTTAGAAACATATTAGGTCTCCTTGAATTTCCTTGATTTGTCTATGCGCTAACATTTTGCAGGTTGTCAGCTGTTGCTTAAATCAGCTGCAAGTCTTTTGTTCAGGGGGAACGAATAGACTTTCAGCTGAAGCAAGCATATTGCGTTGGAGGATATCAGTCGTAGGGGGAACCAGGATCTGAATTTTTAAGCGCAATGTCAGCTGAATATGTAGCGTCTGGATACACTCAGATGTTACATATACACATCTGATGCTTATTTGTGATCAGATCTTGCCACCCCTCAGCGATACATTAAAATCAACAGTAATGTTATTTCAATCGTTGTACCAGTTGTGGCGATATCAAAATTGGCGCGCATTTTTTTTAAATCTTTTCCTTGTACGGGTAAAATCTTTTCAAAATCAATTTTAAAATACATTCTCTATTTCGTAATTTTTGATAAAATATTTTTACCATCATTTCAAAATATTGTACGTGCCGTTGGATGTTTGACACATGTTGTCGTCATTCCAATCGTCACATCTACATCGTTTCTCTCTTTTGTCGTTCACTATTCCATACATATTTACGGCGTTTCCTTTTCGCTAACACTTACCTTTCATACGTTGTCGTCATTCCAATCGTCACATCTACATCGTTTCTCTCTTTTGTCGTTCACTATTCCATACATATTTACGGCGTTTCCTTTTCGCTAACACTTACCTTTCATACTTTCTCTCTGGTTTTCTTGTGCGCATATTCTCTTGTGTATTTTCGTGCGATTATTTTCAGGCAATCTTTCACTCTCTCAACGATGATACTGGCATCTTCCTTGCTTAGCAACAGTCTCCACATCTCATTCGACTCAGTCCTTGGTGTGGACGATGCAGGACTGGTAGCAGTGTTTAATCTTTTGTAGCGACTGGGTTGAAGGGATTTCTGGGTTGTCCCGCCATTTATTACGAAGATGCACTAACGGAGTTCTTTGAGAACGGTTTGGTTAGGGATGGAATGATTGTGAGCACTGATTGTGAGCACCATACAGGGGATATCAGTCGAGATTTCTGAGGAAGTTTTTGCTGCGGCGTTTGAGTTACCGATGGAGGGTTTTACGGACTTGTCTGAAGTCCCAAAGGATATGGTGTTTGATGCACGAAGCTTATTTTCTGAGTCTAAGGAACAGCTGAGCATCTCTTGCAAAAAGAAGGATATGAAGATCGATTTTAGGCTTCTTGGCAACATACTGGCGAAGACTATTTATGTGAAAGCAGGGTCTTTCGATGAGGTCACTCACGAACGGTTCCTGTTGATGATTGCTATCACTTATGGCATGAAGATCAACTGGAGCAGTTTGGTGTTCGATATCCTCAAGGATATGGTTACTCCAGGTTCAAGGCAAGCGAAGGGTTACGCAATTCAAATATGTGTTTTATTGAAAAATGTACCGGGCTTGGAGCTGGGTGAATCCAGAGCATTTCCTTCATCCAGGATCCTAACTGAGAAAACGGTTCATCGATATGTTGTTATCAATGAAAAAGTTGGTGGAGAGGTAGTGGCCGATGCACCAAGGGTGAAGAAAACACCCACGAAAAAGGCTGCGTCCAAGAAGAGACCAGCTACAGATGCTGCTGTTGCACCAGTGGTGAAAAAGAAGCGGACTACAAAGAGTAAAACTAGTTCTTCTACAGAAAATATGGAGACTCTGCCGGTTGAAGCAGTGCCTCTTCAAATGATTGCGCCAATTCCAGTTCTACCAACAGAGCAACACCCAGTGCCAAAATGAAAAACTCAGAAGAGGAAGAGGAGGTTGATTCTAGGCTCCGATGATGAAATTGTTGATAGTGAGCCAGTTGTTGGCTGTAGTATTGTTGGAGAATAAGCTGTAAAGGTTGTTGATGATATTGCTGAGAAGGCAGTTGAACCTATTGTTGAGAGTGTTGGGATCTTTGAGGCAGAGACAGCAGTTGACAGTGTTAATGTTGAGACAGTTGTTGAAAGTGTTGATGAATCGGTTTATTTTTCAGCAGTAGTAGATGTTCTTAACGAGGGAATATCCACTGGTGATGAGGTGGATATTATTATTGAGCAAGTCATTGCTGAGACCGCTCAGTTAAAGACTGATGAGGGAGAACAAGTTGATGAACCAGATGCCAATAGAGCAACTGTTGAGGATCAAGCAGTTGGAAAAGCAGATGAAGTGGAACGTTGGATTGATCTTCCTTATGAAGTGCTGTTTACTCGAGACACTGAGCAAATGGTCACAACAGCCAGTGATACTGACGAGGAGTTTATTGCTGATCAGGTTTTTGGAACAGGTGTTGAGAAAATGGAGACAGAGGCTGTTGAACAAACAGCAGATGAGGCAATGTCACTGGAGGGTATTCTGATGACAATTCCAGTAGATTTCCCATTGCCATCTGCCGGTGTGGAGATCATGAAGATTATTTTAGGCGGAACTATCTCAATCCCTGGAGTCAATGAAGGGGACTGGTACAAGGCCAGTCTTCCCAAGATTCCTGCGACAGATAAAGGGAAGGCACCCCTTTTGGAGAGAGACCCTGTTAAGGGCAATCCGATTAAGGAGCAATTTTCTCTTATTCTTGCAGACATAGAGGTGCTTGTAATGTTACGGGAGAAAATTATATAAGATGTAGACAGATTCTTTAATTCTTTCAGTCTGAAGAGGTTAGCGACTTTGAAGATAGATGAATCATATTTTGATAAGGAGGCACTCATTTTGTCGTGGGCTGAAACAGACTCGACGAGAGTTGCTCTCAACAGACGGAAGTACATTCTTACCAAGTACATAGAATTGTTGATCAGAAAATTCTTAGAGGCGAGGAAATCAACTTTACCCCAGGTGAAGGTTCTTCTGCTACCGATCTCAAAGTAATGGACATGCTATCTGATCTTCATTTGTTTGTGGTAGAAGACCTGAAAGAACAGACTATGGCGCACGGTCTTAAATGGGAAAATACGTGCTGCTCCAAAATTTTTGAAGGTCGCCCACGTGATCCAGGTGCTATAATTGCCAGAACCAACACCAACACTCGATCTACATGCTGGATTAGAACAATGATTCATGTTGATGGTGTTTGGGTCATTGAACCATGTGCTGATCATTGGGTGACGATACCTCGGGGAGTTGTAAATAATGAGATTTTGCATCAACGTTCGTATGATGACACTCTCCCTATTGTCAGTGAATTTTTCGGAATTATGAGAGAGATGGGCAGATGTCTTTATGGAAGTCGTCAAATTTGTTGTTTCTGACAGACTCCTACCAGTGGGTTATTTAAATTTTTGTAGGGCTGTATCTGTTGTTGAGCCAGTTTCCGTTTTTGTTCCTCAGCAGTCGCGAGTTATTTCTTGGAGGTTATCTCAACTATGTACAGCTTTTGTTCGGTACAGTTTATTCAGTAGTTTGAGTACAGCTGATATTATAAGTTTTGTTTCAACTATTGCTTTCGAAAGAACAGTGTTCAGGGATCTACAGATAGTTCAAAGTTCAATTTCTGCTATTCCCAGTGTACAGAGTTCTTTTGCTTCAGCCGATCGTTCATATGTACAATTACTTTTGGACCAGCGCCCTCAATCTCCGTCTACCATAGCTGATTCTTCCATGCACTTCGTTGATGATATTCAGTTGGAAGATGATTCTGCTCCTGATCAATATATTTCGACTTCTTCTGCCACAGCTGTTTCTACCTCTATTTATGCTCTTCGGGAATCCTTCTCAAATTTTGTTGCTACTCAGTCAAAGGATTCTTGACAGACAAATAATGCTCTTGGGGAAGTGATGAACAAGATTGATCATGTTAAAAGAGTCTTCCTCGACAGCATTGCTGAGCAAAATGAAACCTTTCGGGGTTTATTCAAACGCAGTCGCCAGGAGGCTCAAAATGACAACAATGCACTATCTCTAGCTCTAAAAGCTGTCCGCAATCAAAACGTCATATTATCGACAGATTTAGAGGCTACCAGGAAAGAAGTGAGGGATATCAAGGCTGCCTTATCAAAGGATTTTGATGATAAACTAGCAAATATTCGCAATGAACTTCTGGAGTTTCGTGTAGATACACAAGGCCAATTAGCTTCCCTCAGTACTCACCTTGCAGAACTCATTGCCTTTCTCACTAAGGGCAGTGATGACAAAAAGGGGGAAGGTAGTAGCAGCCGCCCCCAGCCACCTCCTGACAATCAAAGCAGACCCAGCGGGGGAAATGGTGGAAGTGGCAATAGAGCAGGAGAGCAGAGCAGATACAGAGGTGGAAGTCGTAGTAGAGGCGATAGGAGTGGATCTTCCAAGAGAAGATATTCCAGCAGTGGTGGTGGACCATTCAGAAGATCGTTTGAAGATTGGATAGGATAAATTGCTGTTGATCTCTTGTTGTACAAATCTTGTGTACATTTTATCAGCAATGAAATTTAGAATTTCAGCAGACTTTTGCGTAATTTATTTTTTCTCATTCATATATCTTAAGGCTGCTAATTTTTGTCATCACCAAAAAGGGGGAAATTGTTAGGATAAAATTTATTAGTTTTGGTGATAACAAAATAAGACAAGTGATGATACGAAGTTACTTCTGAAGAATCAGCCGTTGCAATTAACAGCAAAGTATATTCAGACGTCAGGTTATCTCAGACTTGGGCATTCAATATTAGTTCAGACGTTGAGTTAAATATCTTCAGATGTTGTATCAGTTGTTAGATATCAGATCTTGGTATTCGGGAATATTTCAGCAGTTGAGTTTAAGCACTCAGTTGATGGGTTTCTATTTCAGAGGTTGAAGATATTTGGTTATCAGTCTCTGGTATCGGGTTTTTCTATGTCAGTCGTGAGAGCATTTCAGACATTGAGTTACGCAATCAGTCTTTAGTATATTATTAAAGCAGTTGGGTATACATTTCAGAAGTATGTATTGTTAGTAGTTGGCTACAGTGTCTTTGATTCAGTCGTTATTATTGTTGGACCATCAGTCGTTGCAACCAGCCGTTATGTCATATTCTCTATGTGCAAAAAGAAAGTTAATTCAGACGTTGGATATCTAATCAGCAGTTGGTATAATCAGTCGTTGGATTGTGAGATCAGCAGTTGAATTCTACTTCAGTAGTGAGCATATTCAGACGTCGGGTATTTCTTTAAGAAGTGTATCCAGCAATTGGTATATTTCAGTTGTTTATTTGATATAAGGCGCAACTACTCAAGTGTTGGCGTGTTTCTTAACAAACAACAAAACTACGTCGTTTGGATTAGTTGATACGACAGCGTTTGGCTTAGCGCTAAAAATTCAGAAGTTGGTTTATGATTTGAACTATTCATCTTCCTCAAAGAAGGAAAAGCTGCTTTAACAATGAGAGATTTCAGGCGCAAGCGACAAATCGATTCAAACGCGATTACATATTCAAGATGGAAAGAATCAATGGTGAAGATTGAATCTTACTATTGCCTGGAATTAAGAAGACAACGTTGGTACTATTTTGGGTAAATAGTACACATTTACAGAGAATGTTTTACGGTGATTGCACAAATATGGAAACACGACAAATTGGCTCTGACGATGTGCAATTTACCATTTGGTGGAGCAGGAGATACGGTCGCTCGATTAACATATTTTCAAAAGGGATTTTGTTTACGAGATTTCAGTTACAGTAAAAGATATTGTTATGCATGTATTTCCTGCATTCGTTATATCCAGATTTGCTTTCTGAGCCTCTAGGCTCACTAGTTTTCCTAAGTGCAGGTAATAAGGTCTAGAGTTTGTTGGTTGGTTCATCGAGTAAGGGTCACGTGGGTCCAAACGGGGAGTGATTTGGTCAAGGAATGAATTAGTTACGAATTTTATGAACAGCACGTGTCCTGGCTTGTCTTCTGTGCGCGACAGTAGCGTTGTTGGGATCGGTTAAGTCGCTATGTGAGGTTTGTGTGATCAAAGTTGATTTCATGAGAAATCTCATTGAGTTAGGGTCACTCAGGTCCAAATGGGGAGCGATTTGGTCGAGTAACGAATTAGTTATGAGTTTTATGGCTAGCACGTGTCCTAGTTGTAGTCTGCACGTGAGCAGTGTCATTGAATTTTTGTTGAGTCTCGTTTGCTCCTGTGACTATTATATTAAGTTAGGATGATGTGAGTCAAAAAATGGAGTGATTCAGTCAATAATTTGATTTTTAATGATTTTTACCGTTTTGTCGCTCAAAGTGAGCCTCGTCGGGTCATTTTTGTGAAAATTGAGATTTCGAGTCTTAGGGACTGCCAAAGTTCATGGATGACTTCATTTGATGTTTTAAGCATATTTTAAGATATTTCTAACATTTTTATAATTTATTTTATTTATGTGATTTTTGTTCAATGGGACTTTTATTTAGTCAAATTTTAATGTTTGATTTCAAAGTGAATGAAACGAACCGTACTCTATAAATTTTTTTTTTAAATCGTGTGTGGAATAAATAAACTAAAAGTATGGCTCTCTCCTTTTAAAACGTGTTCCCTTTTAAAACGTTTTCTAAATCATCACTTTAAAACGTAAATAAAATAAATATCTTAAAACGTTAAATCCTCCATACTGTTTAAAAATCAGATTGGGTAATAGTACGGAACATTACATGCTAAAAACCAATATCTAAAAAGCGTATCATAACAAAATAAAGACATCATAGTGGTCACGGGGTACTGTTGCGACAGGCGCTCAGAGGTCCTCACCATCGGTCAGCATGAAATCAGCAGGGTCATCACCTACACCATATAAACCTAGTGAGCCTAGAGGCTCATCATGCTCTATCTTTTAAAATAACAATGTAGATATACATAAAGTCGCATGCAAGCACATACTCGTAGTAACGTAATTTTAAAACATGCATGCATGGATGATTTTAAAACCTTGTTCATATATTTCATAATATATCATAACATATAGCGTATATAAGACATGACATAACGTAACATGAAAAACGTATGAGTCGTATCAGTGAATGCGAGCTGGCGTGTGACTGATCAGTCGAAATAACCAACGTATGTGGCGATGCGGTTCACCCGACCTTACCTCGGGATCCCAAGCACCTGGTATGCCACTTCACCATGTCGTGATCACATGGATACATAGTCTCATAATCATACATTAAAACAGGGGATCCCCGGGTCCGGCTAGCTCCCATCATTAAACTTTGCTACATCACTTCAATCTCTCGGGTTTTATCTTAAAAAAATCATGTCTGATCATTTCATAGAATCTCATGATGCGTGCATTCCTTAAAATCATGCAATTTAAAAGCTTAGCCTGTCAATGTATATTTAATCATTTCCTTTAAAATATTTACGTATATAGAATACTACATATATAATTAAATATACATTCACGGACTTCTACGTTTTCTACTTCGGTCAAGGACTGGTTCAGGAGCCTGGCCCACTAATTCTAGACTTGACTTTAAAATTGAACTTAGCCCATAACTTTAAAATTCACATTTAACATCCATAAAATACTCCAATTTTTTACTTTAAACTCCGAAGATCAATTTTGACTACTTTAAAAACAATTGACCAATTTTGACTTAATTAAAATCTAAGGATCAATTTTGACTAAGTAACACTCAATTGACCAATTAAAATCTCATGGTCAATTTTGAATTAATTTAAAAAAATCCAATAACCTCAATTTTGATTTTAAAAACTTAAAAAGGATTAGGTCCAAATTAATTAAAAGTTTGACCAAAATATTTGACTTTAAAAGATTTGACCAAAAATCATAAAATTGGACCTTCATATTAAAAATTAAAATAACCGGTCCACAATAAAATAACTCGGACCAAATTTCAAATATTTTGACTCAACACTTGACTAACCGATCCAGTTCAACCGAACCAAACCAACCGGTCCAATTGAATCGACCGGCCCAAGCAAGAAACCTAAACCTATCGCCCAAGCCGCCGTCGCACCCCTCTCGCGACCACGCGACTTGCCACCTCTCGTTCTCTCTGCTCCGCCACCCCAGGCCGGAGCCCCGCCGGCTGGACAACCAGGTCCAGCCGGTTCCAATGGTACCAGCCACGACCCCAGCCGTGGGCCACAATGGGCGCACTAAAGCTGGGAAGAGGGCAGCTCGCCCACGGCACTCTGCGCAGCGCAGCCCCATGAACCAGCCCCGTTCAGCCGTGTCTAGCCATCCTATCATCGTCTGTGGACCACCATTAGACCACTAAGAACCACATCCAAGCCGTAGAACTGCCCTTGGCCGAAACAATGCAAGGATCAATCGAAAACTGTAATGAAAAACATGAGTCATGCATGGATCTAAAACAATTGTGCATAGATCTAAATAAATCACATACTTTTTCATGCATTGAACATTAAAAACAGCTTACTATGACTTAAATGGTGAAGAAATGAATCGATATTACATGTCTGGCTTGGATAAAGATGAGATCTGCGAGTTACCGATGTATAGGACGCGAGATCGGGACAGAAACGCCTTTGAATCAGCAAAATCCTTGAAATTTTCGATGGGGCTGCTATGGGAGGAGGGGGACGGCTATCTTGGAGTGGAAGGGTTAGGTTTTTGCAAAAGGATATGTGTTTGAAATAATGAGGGTGCCAAAAATGACCCCTAAGGCTTAATTAAGAAATTAAAAAGGATTTTATATGCTTACCCCTCCACTAGTTGGAATGCTAATTAAAAACTTTAAACTTGGTTTAAAAAGGTCTAATTTTCATAATAAAATTTTCCTCAATTTTTAAAACACATTAAAATCCATTAAAACAGCCCGTATAGGCGAAAAACGGGTTCCCATAAAAATAATCATAAAAGCTCCAATTTTTGGAAATTGCTGCTTAAAAATAATAAATTCATTCTTAAAAATCTAAGGACTTAAAAATCTCAAATTATTTCATCTCGATCGTCCCTAGTCTTATCCACGCGTCCGTAACTCAAACAGACTGAAAACATGACATGCATACCATGCAACATAAAATCATTCATAAATAACATAAAATGGCATGTAATCATCTAAAATTATTTTCTCCCTAGTCATGCACTCATTTTTACGTATTCAGGATTTTTCTAGGCGTTACATGAAGGACTTAGTACTTTATAAATTTTTAAAGTTTAATGGGTCAAGTCATGTTTAGGGTTAAGTTTCATTTTAAGGTTAAGTCTAGGTTTTTGGGCTTAGAATTAGTGTGTCAGGCACCTTGATCAATCCTTGACCGGAGGAGAAAATGTAGAAGCACGTGAGTATAGATTTAGTTATATATGTAGTATTTTATTTATACGAATATGATGATATTTTAAATGAAAGAATTAAATATATATTGACGGGCTAAGGCTTTTAAATTGCATGTTTTACGAAATGCACGCATCATGAAAGTTTTATAAAATGTTTAGAAATGAAAGAAAGAAAAATATTTTGAGGGATTGAAGTGATTTGTGGCAAGTTTACGATGAGCGAAATCGGGATACCGGGCCCAATGAACCTCTGTTCATGTTATTACGAGCTTATATATCTATGTGTTCACGGCATGGTGAAGTGGCAGCATAGAGGTGTGAGGGATCCCGAGGTAAGGTCGGATGAACCACATCGTCACGTAAGTTGGTTTCTTATGATTGATCAATGGTTTATGTTATGGATCACACTTCATGGATACGACTCACACGTTTTTATGTACGCTATGTCATGCCTTATTATGTTATGATATACGATTATGTAATGTTACGACTGATTTATGAACCATGTTTCACGATCATTCACGCATGCATGTTTTTAAGGTTAATTTTATGATATGCTATGTGCTTGCATGCGGTTTTATTATACGTACTTCGTTATTATCAGATAGAGCATGTTGGGCCTTTAGGCTCACTAGTTTAAATGGTGCAGGTGATGATCCTGGTGATTTTATCCCGACCGATGGTGAGGACCTCTGAGTGTCCGTTGCAGCTGTTATCCCGTGACCACTCTGACGTATCTATTTATGCTATGAACATTTTCAGATATTTTATTAGTCATGTTCAGTTTCCGCAACTTTTACTTATTCCGATTTTAAGTCGTACGGATAATTTAATGTTTTTAGTTATTTCATTTATGTTTTAAAATAAGTTGAGAAAACGTTTTGGAGGGACGAGCCATACTTTTTAGATTGTTTATTCCGCGCTTTATTGTTACTAAAAAAAATTTCTAGAGTCCGGTTCGTCTCAGTTGGTATCAGAGCGGTGGTTCTGGTGGGGTATTAACCTGCTGTGTGGAGCTCGGAAGTCGCACTGCCAGTCTGTAAGTTTTAGAGTTTTACGATTCATATTTATTTTTTCATGATGCATGTTCTAGTTCTGCATTAGTTTTGTCTTAGGAGTTTAAGAGTTAGACGTCTAGTCATGCACTTAGATTTACGTGAAGGGTTTGGTGTGCCAGTATGCCTCCAGACGTGCTAGAGATCAACAGGATGATGATGCACCTCCTCCTCTCCCACCTCCTCGGTTGACGCCGTATGAGAGGGCTAGCGTGGATATGCTAGCCGGGATCACCAAGATGTTAGAGAGACAGTCTGAGCGATCTGGGAAGTCTCACGAGGAGGACGTGGCTGAGAGGTTCCGCAAGCAGGGACCCAAGGAGTTTGCTGGGTTGATCTAAGTAGAACTGTTAGACCTTCTAAAACTTGTCTTGGGAACTTAGACGGGTATGACTAGCGAGTCTAGTAATGTTTTAGGAATCCATACTTTTTTGGGAACCTAGATTAATTGTAAACATGTGCCTGTGTGACGTTTCGATTTCTGGAGAGATCCGTGTTTTGGGTGTCACCACCCTTGCCTTGCTAGACTCAGGGGCGACTTACTCGTTCATCTCAAGCGCGTTTATTCAGAGGATGGGTATTACTCCGGAGAGCTTGGGTGTGGCTCTCGCAGTGACGATTCCGTCAAGAGAGGAGATATCTACGGCTAGCGTTGTCTGGGGTTTGGTGATGATGTTCCAGGATCATGCAGTCAGGGCCGACTTGATCGTCTTGTCGTAGATTTGACCTCATTCTAGGTATGGACTGGTTGACGGAGCATGGAGCAGTGATTGATTTCCAGCAGGGGTCAGTGACGATCAGGCCGCTAGGACCGGAGACTTTCCTTTTTGAGGCAGCGAGGGGACCGCGGAAGCCCAGACTCATCTCTTCCTGCAGGCAGGGAAGCTAGTTGAGCTTGGATGTCAGGCGTTCGTGGCCAGTGTTACCACTTCAGGAGATACAACAGGCCCTTCACTGTCTGATGTGGAGGTAGTCAGGGACTTTTCAGATGTTTTACCTAATGATGTTGTGTGAGTTCCATTAGAGAGAGAGGTGGAGTTTTCGATTGAGCTGATGCCAGGTACAATGCCTATCTCTAAGGCACCATACCGACTGGCTCCTACCGAGATGAAGGAGCTGAAGGAGCAGATTCATGAGTTGCTCGACAAGGGATTCATTCGCCCCAGCTTTTCTCCATGGGGTGCACCATTGCTGTTTGTTAAGAATAAGGACGGCAGTATGAGGTTGTGCATCGACTACCGGGAGTTGAATCGAGTTACAATGAAGAACAAGTATCCACTCCCAAGGATCAAGGACTTGTTTGACCAGTTGCAGGGAGCTTCGGTGTTTTCCAAGATCGACTTGAGATCTGGGTACCATCAGTTGCGGGTTAGAGAGGAGGACGTGTCCAAGACTGCATTTCTGTGAGACCCGAAAGCTGATGAGATTAATTGAGTTAATTAATCAGGTTTTGTTGAGATCAGCTTTGAGTTTTTGAGCTTAGAGAAGCTATAGGGTTTTGTTTTAGCCCTTAGAACAGCTTTGGTTAGTTGAGTTCTTTCACGGAAGCTGTTCAGTAGTTAGCGCAGGTCATCGCTGAATGTTGGCGTGCAGCAGTGGTGACGTCAGCAGCTATCGCTGAGTGGTTGTTTCAGCAGTTGTGGCGAGATCAGCTGTCGCTGAGCAGTAGCGACTGCGCTAGCGTGTTTCGGTAGCGGGTGCTTCTACGTCGTCGTTTTGATTAGTTGGAACGACAGTGTTTTGGGGTTAGCGAAGAAGATCAGCTGTGAGTTGCGTTAGCGTCAGCTGGGTGAGAGAACTGTTGTTGCGTTGCTAACAGCTGTTGGTTAGTATTCAGCAGTGAGGAGCGGGTGACCTGTCCAGTTGCGACAGTAGTTCTTTGTTAGGACCGAAGGATCAGATCTCACCAAATGTGATACTAAATAAAACAAAGGCCGAGAGATCTGATCCAATAAAAATATTATGAAGCGCAATGCTTCGGTTCTTGAACATATAAATACGAGAGCACCGGAGACAGATCTGGTATGTAATAAAAACATGCGGAAAACACCAGAACTGAATCCTAATTTTAAACCAACACAAACAGATTTCTGTTAAACAATACGAATGATGCGTGTGACTGTGAAATCTGTTTTCTATGTGAAAGTGTGATTTCTGTTATGCGTTATGCGTGCGTGCTAATGTAAATGCTAATGCGAATTACTGCAAATAAATAAAAGAATACAATACACTGATATTTGTTTCTGGAAGTTCGGATATAAATATCCTACGTCTCCCCTTCTTCCGCCTCGGAAGGTTCCACTAGAAGAATTTGATCCGCAGACCCAATCACCGATCCTCGCTCAAGGTGAACTCCTAGCCTCAACAAATCCACACCAGCCGCAACTATGTGTCTAACTAAACAAGAACTTGTTTAACGTCTCTGTTCAAAGACTACATACACAGAGTTTAACGTCTTCGTGCTTGGACGGGATCTGATTGTTGGGTTGTGATTCACTCGCTAAGCAATTACGCACATCTCTCAAAATATGCGAGTGAATCTGTGTGTGTGAGATTTTACAGTGAACGCTCAACTCTCTAAAGAATAAATCTCACACACTGGGAAAATGCTTCTACAAAAGCTGATTGATATAGCCGTTAGACAGTAGAATCAATTCTCTTCTGCGCTTGTCAAGGCCAATTTGTCTTCTTCCCAAATTGGTGCAATCATCCTCTGTATATTGTACTATTTCCCAGAATAGTACAAATCTTGTCCCCTTGATTTAAGGCATTTGCACGACTCAATTTCAGCCATTGATTCTTTCCATTTTGCTTTTATGTTCCAGCAGCTGATCGCTTCTTAAAGTTCTGCATCTGAGTTGTTCATCAGCTGATGCCACAATTCTCCTTACGATCCAACTGATAAACCACTGCTCCTTATTTGATCAGCTGCTCCACGTGTAATCAATGTCTGATAACAGATTTTCTTCATTGCAACAGCTAATGCATCTTCGTTGATGCGCAACAGCTGTTTCATTATCTGTTCACTCAGCTGTTCTTTTTTCAACTGCTGATTCTGCTGACGTCAAGGTTGTTTATGATGTTGCGTCTGGAATATATTTGAAAGTATGCAACTGCTGATTGCCTTAACATGTGCGTTATTCCAGCGACTGAATCTTCACTGTAGCTAACGACTGTATATGCAAATTACTGTAGTTAGCGTCTGAATAACTGAACCACTGTATCTTGCGACTGATTAACTGATCCACTGTAGCTTGCGTATGAATATACTGTATCTCACTGCTGAACGTGCTGTAGCTCACTGCTGAATCGTTCTCTTCATTTCATAGCCGGATAACTGTTCTTTGTTCAACTGCTGATTCTGACTTCATTCTTACAGCTGATTCATCTTCATTCTTACAGCTGATCAACTTTTCTTTGCGCAACGTCTGATTCATCTTTGTCGCAACAGCTGATTCGCCTCTTCACCGACTAAAATACTCCGACAGCTGTTTCATCTTCAAAAGCTGATCATATTGTTGTTTCATCTTCAACAGCTTCGTCAACAGTAACTTGCTGTTTCATCTTCAACAGCTTTGTCAACAGTAACTTGCTGTTTCATCTTCAACAGCTTCGTCAACAGTAACTATTCGCACGGTATCTGTTGACAGCAACTTCAACAGGGATCTTCTTCTTCTACCGAGAACGCTTCATCAGATATCTCCTATTCATTAGTGTTATCAGATTTCTCTTCGCTTCAATCCAACAGCTGATTGCTTCTCTTCACTAATGAACATCTGATAACTTATTCTGTCAGCTTCTGAAATAGTATCTGCCAACAGTTTCTGTAATAGTATCTTTCTTCGACAGCAACCTCAACAGTAACCTGCTCTTCGATGTTCTTAACACTTCTGACCAAAACTCTCTTTTCTTCTTTACCAGATTTCTCTTAAGATCTCTTCTGTTAAATCTGTACACTATGTAGAAATGTTAGAAACACAATAACAGGTTTTGTGTAGTTCAAAACTCAGATCTGGATCTGTTATCCAGATCCATCAATCTCTCCCTTTTTTATTTACACAAAACCTCAAATAACATATGCATGATCTAACAATTCTCTCCCTTTTTGTGGGAATCAAAAAGGAATCGAAATCTGGTTTTCCCAACAAATTTTAAATAAAGCTCTCCCTACACTGCCACAACAACAACAATGTGACAGCAGGAATTTTACAGATTTTGAAAATCAAAACAGATTTTTGGGAACAACCGTATGCAACAATATGCTATGATTTTGAAAAAGCTGATAGTGTGCTTCTGTTTTAGCTTATATATGCAGATGAAGGATTAATAAAACTCTCCCTATCTTTTATAATATAAGCTCAAATCATTTTAAAAACGAAGCACCAGCTGAAATTTCGCAAAAACTATCAGAGCACATAAACAAATTTTGTTTCAAATGCGTTTTAAAATAAGTGCTCGTTCAAGAACAACCTGCTCTGATACCACTTGTTAGGACCCAAGGATCAGATCTCACCCGAGATTAAACTTATCAATGCAAAACCGAGAGATTTGATCCTTAAATATAAGGAGCTACAATAGCTCATGGTTCTTGAACATATAAATACGAGAGCACCGGATACAGATCTGGTATGTAATAAAATCATGCGGAAAACAACAGAACTGAATCCTATTTCTAAAACTAACATAAACAGATTTCTGTTAAACAATACGAATGATGCGTGTGACTGTGAAATCTGTTTGCTATGTGCAAGTGTGATTTCTGTTATGCGTGCGTGCTAATGTAAATGCTAATGCGGAGTACTGTAAATAAATAAAAGAATACAATACACTGCTATTTGTTTCTGGAAGTTCGGATATAAAAATCCTACGTCTCCCTTTCTTCCTCCTCGGAAGGTTCCACTAGAAGAATTTGATCCGTAGACCCAATCACCGAGCCTCGCTCCAGGTGAACTCCTTGACTTTACACCAGCCCTCTGTTAGAGTAGATGCCCAACTAGCCAACTTGTGGCGTGTGGGTTTATAGACTCTTGTATATGACAATCTTTATATATGATATTCGCATTTAGTATATGGCATTCTTTACTTTCATTGTGTGTATAATGATTAACAATTGCATTGAGTAAAGACCTAGAATGCACTAAAGCGTATGTTAGATGTGATAGTGGGTATGACGGCTATCATGAAACACATCTAATAGTCGCTGTGTATTCTGAACATGTTCCTAGTCGATTGGGCCGTCAAAATGAGGATAAGGCCGCCCGAGTTCGAGACTAGTATCTGCGATGCGAAGTACCATGTTTCATTGGTAGAGAACATTGGATGATCTGAGCATGCAGATAGATAGTGACATGGTGATCTATCGAACTACCCTCGTTCG
>KQ999454.1:89040-99085 GCA_001598015.1 Dorcoceras hygrometricum | reverse complement strand
TTAACGTATTCGTGCTTGGACGGATCTGATTGTTGGGTTGTGATTCACTCGCTAAGCAATTACGCACATCTCTCAAAATATGCGAGTGAATCTGTGTGTGTGAGATTTTACAGTGAACGCTCAACTCTCTAAAGAATAAATCTCACACACTGGGAAAATGCTTCTACAAAAGCTGATGAAGACTCAGCAGTCGACACTGCAAATAAGCTCCTCTCTAATGATGGTCGACTGCTTCATCTTCCTGTTTTCTTCCCTCTATTTTTGCATTGTGCTTCGTTCCTTATGGAGTGATCAAATTGTCTTCTTCAAAATCTTCGTATATATAGCTTCTCTCCAAATATGGTCGTTAGACAGTAGATTCAAATCCCTTCTGCGCTTGTCAAGGCCAATTTGTCTTCTTCCCAAATTGGTGCAACCATCCTCTGTATATTTTACTATTTCCCAGAATACTACAAATCTTGTCCCCTTAAATTAAGGCTCTTGCACGACTCAATTTCAGCCATTGATTCTTTCCATTTTGCTTTTATGTTCCAGCAGCTGATCGCTTCTTAAAGTTCTGCATCTGAGTTGTTCATCAGCTGATGCCACAATTCTCCTTACGATCCAGCTGATAAACCACTGCTCCTTATTTGATCAGCTGCTCCACGTGTAATCAATGTCTGATAACAGATTTTCTTCATTGCAACAGCTGATGCATCTTCGTTGATGCGCAACAGCTGTTTCATTATCTGTTCGCTCAGCTGTTCTTTGTTCAACTGCTGATTCTGCTGACGTCAAGGTTGTTTATAATGTTGCGTCTGGAATATATTTGAAAGTATGCAACTGCTGATTGCCTTAACATGTGCGTTATTCTAGCGACTGAATCTTCACTGTAGCTAACGACTGTATATGCAAATTACTGTAGTTAGCGTCTGAATAACTGAACCACTGTAGCTTGCGACTGATTAACTGATCTGTAGGAATTCGGTGGCGGATCCGGATCCGGATCCCACTTCCCGAGGCGCAGCGGAAAAACAAAAATTGCCCGGAAAGTGTTCAATACATTCAATAAAATCTACAAACATTCATAGGGTGTTCGTAGATAGTTACCTTGCTGGCGTCTAGGCGCCTGGCTCCGACCAATTTCACGAGGAAACCGGCACTTCAAACTGTAGGCGGCGGTAGATCCTCCAATCAGGTCCACGACCGGATTCAATCTTCCTCCGTCAATCTGCACTAGAAGACTTGACGGATTCAGCACGGACGGAAACTCCTCGTTGCGGTGGCCGGAACAAGTCCGGCAAGAGGCTGCGGCGCGTGGAGGAGCCAACGGCGACGCGTGGCCGTGAGGCTTATGGAGGGGGCGGCCGAGAGTTGTGGTGGAGGCTAGGTTATTTTGTGTAATGCAATTCTCATCAAAGCCCTAATCCATCTTAATTAAATAAAGATGGTAGATGGGCTTGAACCGGTCCAATGGACTTGGGTCAAACCCAGGTCCATATGAACATTAGGCTAGTTTAATTCACCACGGTTTCATCATAACTCCGATCGACGATCAGATCGGACCGATCGACTTAGTTTCCAAAACTGAACCTCATGATGCGAAAAACAATTTTTCAGATACCTAGTCCAAAATGACAGTTTTGCCCCTCAACAGTGGGAGAACGCAATTTGACCCCTGTTGACTTTTAGGAAGTCGCACTCCCTAAAATCCTCCTCGAGTGCTCAACACATTGAGCTCAGTTTCCATGCGGGAATCATGAATCCAGTACTTTTCTTACCCTCAATGGTTCAGGGATACAGCTAGTCGTGGGCCCACAACCATTGCGGCTCCGAAATCACAATTTCGGACTTGTCCAATGGATCATGGTAAAGCACCTAGCAACATCGCTCCATGATCCCCTAGGTATCACTTATAGTGCCTGCAAGAACCAGTTGGTCGTGGTTAGTGTACAGTACGGTCCTTTCATCATATATATCCCGATCAGATCAACGACCATTGATAAATCGAGAGTCGCTAGAGATCCGATAGCTATGCATACATCTTGGAGATCGAATAGTGACATCGCGAGTGTTACTAGGTAAACCCATTTACCTAAAACACTTCTAGTACTCTGGCTAGAGATTTATACACTATTATCCCCTCAGATAGCATAGGATATCCACGCATGAGAGCGAGCGGTGAATCCTCGACAACGAAGCATCGACTCCTACATGCATCGGGATCACACCCAATCCCGCCGCCTAATGACCCCAAGTGAGTCGGCAAACGGGTCAAAGTGAGACGCCTATCATATAGAGTCTCAATGACGTTTCGAGTCGTGAGGACTAATCAGTACAACCAAGACCTCGGACTTATCCACTCGACAAATGGTAACCACTTGGAAAGTCCGAACGAGGGTAGTTCGATAGATCACCAGGTCACTATCCATCTACATGCTCAAAACATCACAATGTTCCCTACCAATGAAACATGGTACTTCGCATCGCAGATGCTAGTCTCAAGCTCGGGCGGCCTTATCCTCATTTTGACGGCCCAATCGACTAGGAACGAGTTCAGAATACACAGTGACTATTAGATGTGTTTCATGATAGCCGTCATACCCACTATCACATCTAACATACACTATGGTGCATTCTAGGTCTTTATCCAACACAATTGTTAACATTATAATCATAAAGAAAAAAAAGAACGCCATAAAAAAATGCGAATATCATATATAAAGATCGTTTCATACAAGAGTCTATAAAACCCACACGCCACAAGTTGGCTAGTTGGGCATCTACTCTAACATGATCCACTGTAGCTTGCATCTGAATATACTGTAGCTCACAGCTGAACGTACTGTAGCTCACTGCTGAATCGTTCTCTTCAGTTCATAGCCGGATAACTGTTCTTTGTTCAACTGCTGATTCTGACTTCATTCTTACAGCTGATTCATCTTCATTCTTACAGTTGATCAACTTTTATTTGCGCAACGTCTGATTCATCTTTGTCGCAACAGCTGATTCGCCTCTTCACCGACTAAAATACTCCAACAACTGTTTCATCTTCAAAAGCTGATCATATTGTTGTTTCATCTTCAACAGCTTCGTCAACAGTAACTTGCTGTTTCATCTTCAACAGCTTCGTCAACAGTAACTTGTTGTTTCATCTTCAACAGCTTCGTCAACAGTAACTATTCGCACGGTATCTGTTGACAGCAACTTCAACAGGGATCTTCTTCTTCTACCGAGAATGCTTCATCAGATATCTCTTATTCATTAGTGTTATCAGATTTCTCTTCGCTTCAATCCAACAGCTGATTGCTTCTCTTCACTAATGAACATCTGATAACTTATTCTGTCAGCTTCTGAAATAGTATCTGCCAACAGTTTCTGTAATAGTATCTTTCTTCGACAGCAACCTCAACAGTAACCTGCTCTTCGATGTTCTTAACACTTCTGACCAAAACTCTCTTTTCTTCTTTACCAGATTTCTCTTAAGATCTCTTCTGTTAAATCTGAACACTACATAGAAATGTTAGAAACACAATAACAGGTTTTGTGTAATTCAAAACTCAGATCTGGATCTGTTATCCAGATCCATCAATCTCTCCCTTTTTGATTTACACAAAAACCTCAAATAACATATGCATGATCTAACAATTCTCTCCCTTTTTGTGGGAATCAAAAAGGAATCGAAATCTGGTTTTCCCGAAAAATTTTAAACAAAGCTCTCCCTACATTTCCACAACAACAACAACGTGAAAGCAGGAATTTTACAGATTTTGAAAATCAAAACAGATTTTTGGGAACACCCGTATGCAACAATATGCTATGATTTTGAAAAAGCTGATAGTGTGCTTCTGCTTTAGCTTATATATGCAGATGAAGGATTAATAAAACTCTCTCTATCTTTTATAATATAAGCTCAAATCATTTTAAAAACGAAGCACCAGCTGAAATTTCGCAAAAACTATCAGAGCACATAAATAAATTTTGTTTAAAAAAAACATGTGCTACATAACCATCAGTTAAAGCATTTAAAAACAGATAGCACATGCCTTTTAAAAAAATGCTCGTTCAAGAACAACGCGCTCTGATACCACTTGTTAGGACCGAAGGATCAGATCTCACCAAATGTGATACTAAATAAAACAAAGGCCGAGAGATCTGATCCAATAAAAATATTATGAAGCGCAATGCTTCGGTTCTTGAACATATAAATACGAGAGCACCGGAGACAGATCTGGTATGTAATAAAAACATGCGGAAAACACCAGAACTGAATACTAATTTTAAAACTAACGCAAACAGATTTCTGTTAAACAATATGAATGATGCGTGTGACTGTGAAATCTGTTTGCTATGTGCAAGTGTGATTTCTGTTATGCGTTATGCGTGCGTGCTAATGTAAATGCTAATGCGGAGTACTGTAAATAAATAAAAGAATTTGTTTCTGGAAGTTCGGATATAAATATCCTACTTCTCCCCTTCTTCCGCCTTGAAAGGTTCCACTAGAAGAATTTGATCCACAGACCCAATCACCGAGCCTCGCTCAAGGTGAACTCCTAGCCTCAACAAATCCACACCAGCCGCAACTGGTGTCTGACTAAACAAGAACTTGTTTAACGTCTCTGTTCAAAGACTACATACACAGATTTTAACATCTTCGTGCTTGGACGGGATCTGATTGTTGGGTTGTGATTCACTCGCTAAGCAATTACGCACATCTATCAAAATATGCGAGTGAATCTGTGTGTGTGAGATTTTACAGTGAACGCTCAACTCTCTAAAGAATAAATCTCACACACTGGAAAAATGCTTCTACAAAAGCTGATGAAGACTCAGCAGTCGACACTGCAAATAAGCTCCTCTCTAATGATAGTCGCCTGCTTCATCTTCCTGTTTTCTTCCCTCTGTTTTTGCATTGTGCTTCATTCCTTATGGAGTGATCAAATTGTCTTCTTCAAAATCTTTGTATATATAGCTTCTCTCCAAATATGGCCGTTAGACAGTAGATTCAAATCCCTTCTGCGCTTGTCAAGGCCAATTTGTCTTCTTCCCAAATTGGTGCAACCATCCTCTGTATATTGTACTATTTCCCAGAATAGTACAAATCTTGTCCCCTTAAATTAAGGCATTTGCACGACTCAATTTCAGTCATTGATTCTTTCCATTTTGCTTTTATGTTCCAGCAGCTGATCGCTTCTTAAAGTTCTGCATCTGAGTTGTTCATCAGCTGATGCAACAATTCTCCTTACGATCTAGCTGATAAACCACTGCTCCTTATTTGATCAGCTGCTCCACGTGTAATCAATGTCTGCTAACAGCTTTTCTTCATTGCAACAGCTGATGCATCTTCGTTGATGCGCAACAGCTGTTTCATTATCTGTTCGCTCAGCTGTTCTTTGTTCAACTGCTGATTCTGCTGACTTCAAGGTTGTTTATGGTGTTGCGTCTGGAATATATTTGAAAGTATGCAACTGCTGATTGCCTTAACATGTGCGTTATTCCAGCGACTGAATCTTCACTGTAGCTAACGACTGTATATGCAAATTACTGTAGTTTGTGTCTGGATAACTGAACCACTGTAGCTTGCGACTGATTAACTGATCCACTGTAGCTTGCGTCTGAATATACTGTAGCTCACTGCTGAACGTACTGTAGCTCACTGCTGAATCGTTCTCTTCAGTTCATAGCCGGATAACTTTTCTTTGTTCAACTGCTTATTCTGACTTCATTCTTACAGCTGATTCATCTTCATTCTTACAGCTGATCAACTTTTCTTTGCGCAACGTCTGATTCATCTTTGTCGCAACAGCTGATTCGCCTCTTCACCGACTAAAATACTCCGACAGCTGTTTCATCTTCAAAAGCTGATCATATTGTTGTTTCATCTTCAACAGCTTCGTCAACAGTAACTTGCTGTTTCATCTTCAACAGCTTCGTCAACAGTAACTCTTCGCACGATATCTGTTGACAGCAACTTCAACAGGGATCTTCTTCTTCTACCGAGAACGCTTCATCAGATATCTCCTATTCATTACTGTTATCAGATTTCTCTTCGCTTCAATCCAACAGCTGATTGCTTCTCTTCACTAATGAACATCTGATAACTTCTTATGTCAGCTTCTGAAATAGTATCGGCCAACAGTTTCTGTAATAGTATCTTTCTTCGACAGCAACCTCAACAATAACCTGCTCTTCGATGTTCTTAACACTTCTGACCAAAACCCTCTTTTCTTCTTTACCAGATTTCTCTTAAGATCTCTTCTGTTAAATCTGTACACTACGTAGAAATGTTAGAAACACAATAACAGGTTTTGTGTAATTCAAAACTCAGATCTGTATCTGTTATCCAGATCCATCATTCTTTGTGACGTCGTTTGAGTTAGTAGCGATCGCTGTTTTGGCTTAGTGAGAGATCTGTTGCAAGATCTGTTTTGCGAGTGGGAATATCAGTTCCGATAGTTTAAGTTGTCTATGGAGCTGTTTCCAGTTTCTGTCAGCAGTGAGATTTAATGGAGAGCTTGGCTTTGTTCTCTATTATTGTTCCCAACACCTAGAATATTTTCCCGATTGCCAAATTCTGTCGCGATACCCTAGCTACTGTTCCCCGAACCTTATCTTCTTCGATTTCCGACGGTAGGCAGCTCCGACGAAGGCGAGAGTGGTAGCGTTAGACTCCTCTTGCTGAGACGCTTCATTTGGATATTGTTTTCGAACGCTTGCTTGAAGCTAGTGAGGTGTGCGAAGGCATCTCCCTTGTGTAGTCTGTTGGCATAAACGTCGGATTTCGCTCCTAGCTTTTTGGGGTAAGTTCAGATCCTGCCTTTAAGCTTGTTAGAGCTTTCTGTGGTGTTTGATGAGGTAGGATAGCGCTGGTTGAGTGTATCTCCCGGCTGTTGCTTTTCTGTGCTTCGGTCTTTGAGCAGTTGTTGTGTTGCCGTTGAGCAGGTGGTGGATCTGCGTCATTGTGGCAATCAGCTTTGTTGTAATTATAGCTCAGAAGACTTGAGGTACGGATGTGAGCTTGTTTATTGAGCATGGATTATATGCTTGCTTGATGTGTATGCTCTGTGCTGTTATTACTTGTGTCTGTGTTATAATATCAGCTGTTACATTTGCATACATGCATATTGCTGTCGAGCCCTGTTTTGCTAGCTATGCCTGTTCTGTTGAATTGTGAGTACCAGGATGCTATGTTCAAGGACAAGGGGGTAGTTCCCGTATACCTTGGAGGCTGAGCGGGTAACTCCCGTACCTCAATCTCCCTGCTGGGTTTGTTAGCTGATATGAGCGGAGTGGGTAGCTCGCACATCTCATGAGTGAGCAACAGTAGGTGGAGCTGGTTGTTAGCATCTGGTATGGTGTACTGGAGATGAGTGGGTAGCTCCCATGTTCTCAGTATACCCGTGGCCACTACTGCTTGTTCCTTTGATCAGACCTTGCTGTTGAGCTGTTGTTGAGATCCTTTGGCTCCCTGCTTTCGGTTGTAGCCTTGATCCCTTGCATATCATGTGCATATTTATCTGTGTTTTCCTTATGCTGCTCTCCGTACTGGGGATTTGACCCCGAGATCCTATGGGGCTAGTGTTGTTGCCTGTGTATTGTTTTCAGGTTTCCCAGGTTTCTCTGCTGGTCGTGGCTTTGACCCAGCTGGAGGTGCCACAGGAGGTGGATAGAGTGTCCCAGTTAGTGTATAGCATATATGTACTATTACTGTTAGCCGGGGAATGCCCTGTGCTTGTGGGATTGTGTTATCCATTGTAGTACTGGTAATTGTGTTTGTATAAATGCTGTACTGTTGTATCGTGTATTTGTAAACTGGGATATTTTAAGTATGATAGTATTTTAAATTATATGTTTTAAATCGTCAGGACAAAAGCGAAAATTTTAAGCCACTTTTTGTATGCTTCCGCCATGTTTGTGTGGTTTAACTCTGAGTAGAGCACGAGGTCTGACATTTTTGGTATCAGAGCTTAAGCTGGGATAAGCTCGATTTCTGTTGATCACACTTGAGTCTAGGCACAGTGTTGTGTGTTGCATGTGCTTGGTTATGTGATCTATTTGCTGTATTTTATTGTGTTGTATCTGTTCTGTTGTGATCTTACCCTCTTAGTGTTTCTTAGATGCCGCCTAGACGTAGGGGTAGAGGTAGAGGGCAGATTCCGGAAGAGTCTGAAGGTCAGACAGAAGGTGATCAGCGTAGTTTTCCCCATCGTGGTCGCGATAGGCAGGCCGAGGATGAGGTTGATGAGTTGGCTGCCCGAGTGAATGACATGGAGATTGTCATGGCGAGGTTTCAGCGTATGATTCCTCAGGTTTTCAATGGTGACGAGTCTGGTGCTGATGCAGATTCGTGGTTACAGCATGTCACTGGTTTGTTTAACCGTGTGCAGTATGATGATGATCTCAAGTTGAGTCTGCCTACTTTCCAGTTGAGGAAAGGTGCGGAGCGTTGGTGGAGAGGCGCTTCGAGGACTTTGGAAGAGATTGGAGTAGGGATTACTTGGGACAGTTTTTGTGTTGCTTTTCGTCAAGAGTATGTCCCGGAGTCCTACGTGAACACCCGTGAGCGTGAGTTCTATAACTTGGAGTAGGGCAGTATGTCTGCTAGAGAGTATGCCCGTAGGTTTTCTTCCCTTCTTGCGTACGTGCCGCATGTTCTGGTCGGGAGAGAGCGAAGAGAACTATATTTCTTGAGGGGTTGAACGAGGAGTTGTATTCCTTGGTTTTGGCTAGCTCGCCAAAGAGCTATGCAGAGGTGGTGGACAGTGCGATCGATATCGAGGAAGGTTTGGAACCGTCGGTCTCGTGGTAGGCCGCAGGTGGCGCAGAGTAGTCGTCCAGTGGTTCAGGGGGCGCAACCTTCCCAGTCTGCACAGTCGTCTCAGCCACCCCAACAGCAGCAACAGGTAGCCCAATAGTTTGGTCATCAGAGGTTTTGGCCTCGTGGTAAACAGTTTAAAAAGAAGTCTGGTTCGAGTTCTTCTGGTTCTGGTAGCTCCAGCAGCGGTGGTACCAAGGTGGAGTATTGTGGCCAGTGTGGTGGAAGGCACCATACAGCGCAGTGTGTAGGTGTGCAGGGTTCTTGTAATGTCTGTGGTCAGTACGGGCACTTTGCCAGAGTGTGTCCTTTGTCTGGATCGCAGCATACCGCAGTTCCACCGTAGGGTCGAGGTGGATCGTCTAGAGGTCGTTCTGCTTTTCCTGTTCAGCACCAGAGGTTGGGGGAGCCTCAGTTTAGGTCGTTTCAACAGCCTGGTCCTTCGCGGTTTGGACAGTCTTCCCACCCTCAGTTTTCTGGACCTCATTTTGCCCAAGTGAACGCCATGACCATGGAACAAGCGGAAGGCACACCGGGCGGCGGGATTATCCAAGGTACTTGCTTTGTTTTTGATTTTCCTGTGCGTGTGTTGTTTGATACAGGAGCGTCGCATTCTTTTATTTTTGATGCATTTGTGGTTGAGCATGGGTTGCATACCACTCCTTTGTGTAATATTGTATCTGTTGCGACTCCTGCCGGTGCGAGCCTGTTCTCCCAGGAGATTTTGTTGAATGGTGTTCTTAGGTTTGGCGAGAGTGTGTTGTTAGACAACCTGATCAGGCTAGTGATGTGTAATTTTGACTGTATAGTGGGAATGGACGTGTTGTCTAGCTATAGGGCCACTGTGGATTGTTTCCATGTCATTGTGCGATTTAGGCCCCAGTCTGGCGAGAAATGGAATTTCTACGGCCAAGATTCCCAGTTGAAGATCCCTTTAGTCTCTGCGATGGAGATGTTCAGCCTGTTGTCGCTTGATAATGTTGGTTTTATGATCTATGCCTTAGATGCATCTTATTCTTCAAGTGTAGAGCTTAGTAGAGTCCCTGTGGTTCGACATTTCCCGGATGTGTTTCCTGAGGAGATTCCTGGTTTTCCTTCGAGGCGGGAGATAGACTTCAGCATTGAGTTGGTTCCTGGTACAGCTCCGATTTCATGTGCTCCGTATCGTTTAGCGCCTGCTGAGTTGAGGGAGCTTAAGGAGCAGCTTAGTGATTTGCTGGAGAGGGATTCATTTAGGCCTAGCATGTCCCC
>KQ999454.1:15695-50209 GCA_001598015.1 Dorcoceras hygrometricum | reverse complement strand
AAGATCAGGTCTCAAGCCCTTCAAGAACTTGTTCCTCTTCGTTCGCTCTTGGTTCGCCACAGCTGGCATGTACATTAGAAGCGCAGAAAACCGCCTCGCATACTCGGCCACACGCATGTCACCCTGCTTCAGGTTATCAAACTCACGCTCTCGGCTGGCGTAATAGGACTCTGGAGTGTATTCCTGTCGAAAAGCCTCCCAGAAACCATCCCAGGTGAGTATCGTCCCATTATCTCGAAGCATCCTAGAAGTGCCTTTCCACCAGCGCTGCGCATCATCCCGCAGCTACAGCACTGCCAACTTCAGTCTCTTTTCCGGAGCGTACTCCAAGGTATCAAATAAATCCTCCATCTGAACAAGCCACGCCTCGGCCCTAGCACCACCCTCAGTACCGGCAAACGTCGGTGGGTTCGTCCGCTGAAATCGGGCTAAGACCAAATCCATTCCACCTATCTGCCTAGTGACATCCTCAACCTGAGCGTCGTCATCACTACCTGCTCTAGACCCCTCCGCGGAACGTCTAGTCCTCCTACCTCCTTCTCGTCTCGGCGGCATCTAAACAAGCCTAGAGGTAAGATCTCACAGCAGATAGAATAACAAGACAGATAATAGATCACATAAGTCACAGAGGCAATCAAAATCAAATCAAAACTCTGTGCCTAGACTCGAGTGTGATGAAAAGAAATCGAGCTTATCCCAGTTTAAGCTCTAATACCAAAAATTTCAGGCCCCGTGCTAATTACTAACAATTAACACATAATAAGCGCACAAACACGGAAGCTTAAAATCAGGGCTTAAAAATTTTTCGAAATACCATGGGCCTGAACTCAAATCATACATTCAAAATAGCGATAATTAAAATATGAGTTGACTCAAACTCCAACACAACAGGTAACAACATAATATCCATCAAATACATATCCCCAATACATGATAACACGGGGCATCCCCCGGTTCAATACATATCATATATAGACTGGGACTCAGGGACGCGGGGATCGACCAGCTGAACTTCCACTCGGTCCAGCTTGGTTAACTGAAGTTCCTGCAAATGGGCAACACAGACCCAAACAAAAACAAAAAGCAGGAAACAAGTACGAGGTCAAGCCTCAGTACGAAGAGCTATCAAAGTAGATAAACATGCAACATGCTATAAATCAATGCTATGAATGCATGAGGCTGTCAAAGGAAATCAGTCAGCTAGACCGGTGTAACAACCGGCAAATCATATCATGTCGCCTCTATACCACGGTCTATCAACCAGGAAATCATCGGTCCGTGATCATCGGGGCCCGTCAGCCCATCACAGCTCGGTGGTAGACACTCATATCCGGTAGTCACTGCTCCGACGATAGCGTTGGACTTTTCGGGCACGACCAATCCGTCGACCAGTCACAACGTGGCACCCAATCAGGTTATCAAATCAAATCTGTAAATCAGGGTCAAGATGTATGCATGAATGCCATTGAATATTCATGCTCGATACATACAATGCCTAAACGTAAAAACAGTATGCATACTCAACCAAAAACAGCAACTGGTTCACGTAGGCACATAACAGTAAAGCCACAGATTTCACAGCCCATCACAGCTCGGTGGTAGACACTCATATCCGGTAGTCACTGCTCCGACGATAGCGTTGGACTTTTCGGGCACGACCAATCCGTCGACCAGTCACAACGTGGCACCCAATCAGGTTATCAAATCAAATCTGTAAATCAGGGTCAAGATGTATGCATGAATGCCATTGAATATTCATGCTCGATACATACAATGCCTAAACGTAAAAACAGTATGCATACTCAACCAAAAACAGCAACTGGTTCACGTAGGCACATAACAGTAAAGCCACAGATTTCACAACATCAAATTATAGACATGTTCAAGCTCAAAGCTGCTAAGGGCTGCTCAATTCGTACCTCTCTTCCTCAATTTCTACCTCACAAGTTCGAACAGGACACGGCAAATAACACAGCCCACGAAAACAGATTCCTCCTGGTTCGAAATCCTCGGTAGAAAATCCTGGAAGCTAAAATCTGTTTCAACGCAGCTAATATCTTAGCTTAATCCCATCATAAACACGTTAATCCTACGGCCAGAAGTCTAATTCAATTCATACACTTCTATGCAGGCATTAACTACAAGAACAGAGCTCAAATCTACAAGAAATGCTCACCCAAAAGCTCACGCTAGCAGAAGAACGCACGTACAGACTTTTCTTAAAAAGCTTCGAACTCCAGCAGCTTCGCGTTTCCACACCAGCGCTAATACAGGGTTTGAAATGGGTAGCAAACGAAAGAGCTAAGCTAGGGGAGTCCAGCGCCACTCAAATCGTCAAAAACAGAGGCTGGAATCGACGGGAAATGGCGATTGAAAGTGACGGTGAACAGTAGCAAATTCGAGGGTTTGGAAATAGAGATAAGATATTTCTGGTTCGAAAATGATTCTAAGTGTCGATCAACACTTCTATAAATACCTCTTAAATCCTCGCCTGCTGATCACTAAAATCAATCGAAGTGACCAGCAGAAGTCTATCGGCAGCAGCCCTCTTTTCCTTTCGTTAAATTCAGCAGAAGCAAACAAATGTTGTATGCGAAACTACAATCTCGAAACGACGCCGTTCTTACTAAACAAAATGACGCCGCAACGTTCTATCAGCAGACAACAATTATCTCTTGCAAAGAAACCAAAAGCTGGTTATCGAATTCCCTTCAAAACCCATCAACCGCTGGTTACATAAAAATCAGTCCAAACGACGACGTGTCAATATATCTAAACGACGCCGTAAATTCTATTCCAACATCGCTACCAACTGCTGGTCATCCAGCAGGAACCCATCCTTCACCATGAAGAAAAACCAGCAGTTGCACTAAGGAAGCTCCTGCTGCTGGTTTCCACGTGCAAAACAGTACTCGCCACGCGTCACTCCCTTGCTAAACCTTGCAATAACACGCGCCTACTACCAGCAGCAGCTCTCTCTATTACAACGCAACTGCTGATACCACTAGTCAACACTCAAAACGTTGACTAACACGTGTCGCCTCTACGCTCCATCTCGCGCTAAATACAACGCCAACCAGCAGCGACCATGCACACAACTAAAACCAGCAGGTAACCCTGCGTTACGCTTTCGTCACTCCTACGTCACCCTACCGAGGCAAAACTACCAGCAGGTAGCTACAGTGACGTTGACCCGCGTTGACTTTACCAAAAATTCGCTGCGAATAAATTTCCAAAATTAACGCAACGTCCAAAATCAGCAAGAACCTCAAAAATTCACGTGATTAATCCCAAATCAAATCAATTAATCACTAAGCTAAAATCTGATTCCTCACATATGTGGGTGCCGAGTACTGGGCAGCTGAGAGCTGAGATTTTATCAGAGGCTCATGCATCGACGTACTCCATCCACCCAGGGAGTACGAAGATGTATAGAGATTTACAGACTCTGTATTGGTGGCCGGGAATGAGGAAGGACATTGGGTGATTCCTATCCGAGTGCTTGACCTGTAAGCAGTTCAAGGTAGAGCATCAGCGGCCGGCAGGATTGCTACAGCCACTCCGTATTCTCGAGTGGAACTGGGAGAACATTACGATGGACTTTGTGGTTGGTTTACCCAGGAGTCCCAGAGGTAATACAGTGATATGGATGATTGTGGACAGACTCACCAAGTCCGCACATTTCTTACCGGTGAATACTACTTTCACCTTGACTCATTATGCGGAGCTGTATATTAGATATATTGTTAGACTGCATGGTATACCAGTCTCTATTGTGTCAGATCGGGACACCAGGTTTACATCTGAGTTTTGGAGGAGCTTACACGCCTCTTTGGGGACTAGTTTGTCGTTCAGTACAGCTTTTCACCCTCATACAGATGGCCAGTCGAAAAGAGTCATTCAGATTCTGTAGGATTTGCTGAGAGCTTGTGTGATAGATTTTCAGGGTACGTGGGATTCTAGATTGCCTTTTGTAGAGTTCATGTACAATAACAGTTTTCAGGCGTTGATTGGGATGGCTCCATATGAGGCTCTGTACGAGAGAAGATGCCGGTCTCCCATGCACTGGGACGAGTTTGGAGAGAGAGTTTTGACTGGGCCAGAGCTAGTGCAGCAGACAGCAGACATAGTGACCCGGATACGAGATCGGATGAGGACAGCACAGAGTCATCAGAAGAGTTATGCCGATCGCAGACGACAAGACCTGGATTTGGCTGTAGGAGATCACGTATTCGTGAGGATATCGCCCATGAAGGGCGTTATGCGCTTTGGTCGAAGGGGCAAGCTCAGCCCGAGATTTATTGGACTGTTTGAGATTTTATAGAGGTTTGGTACGTTGGAGTACCGGGTAGCGCTACCACCCAGTCTGTCAGTGGTGCATAATGTATTTCATATTTCGATGCTGCGGAAGTACGTCCCGAATCCATCGCATGTGTTGGACTTTGAGCCGCTCCAATAATTTATCCTTTGAGAAGCGACCAGTTCAGATTTTGGCTCGAGAGGAGCGCAGACTTAGAGCGCGGAGTACCGATGGTCAAGGTCCGGTGGCAGAATCACTCAGAGGATGAGGCTACCTGGGAGACTGAGGCGAATATGCGGACGCGCTATCCAGAGCTTTTCGATACAATTTCAGGGACGAAATTTCTGTAAGGGGGGAGAGTTGTAACGCCGAGAAATCCTGATTATCTGGAAATGAGTGCATGACTAGGGGGAAAATGGTTTTAGAATATTATGTCATTTTATGTGATTAAATGATAGTTTTAATATTTTATGATGTGCATGACATGTTTTTAGAATGGTCGAGTTCTGGGCGCGTGGACGAGACTAGGGACCACCGAGATGAAAATTATTTGAAATACTTTTAAGAGCTAAAATTATTATTTTAAGCAGCAATTTGGTCGAGGAATGAATTATTTATTATACGTAATTCGTTATTATCAGATAGAGTATGCTGAGCCTTTAGGCTCACTAGATTTAAATGGTGCAGGTGATGATTCTGTTGATTTTATCCCGACCGGTGGTGAGGACCTCTGAGTGCCTCTTGCAGCTGTTAAACCGTGACCACTCTGACGTATCTATTTATTCTATGGAACATTTTCAAATATTTTATTAGTCATGTTCAGTTTTCGCAAATTTTACTTATTCCGATTTTAAGTCGTACGGATGATTTAATGTTTTAGTTATTTCATTTATGTTTTAAAATAATGTTGAGAAGACGTTTTGAAGGGACGAGCCATACTTTTTAGATTCTTTATTCCGCACTTTATTGTTACTAAAAATAATTTATAGAGTTCGGTTCGTCTCAACAACCATGCTGATATCATATTGGGTTGTTATTCGAAACAGAAGCCATAATGACACATTAATGAAAGGAATTTTATGCAGTAAAAAGAGCTTTTGAAAAATTGCCTTTATTTTTCCTTGCTAAAAAGTTTACTTTGAAAGTTGATAACGCTCAAGTTAAAGCTTTCTTAAGAAATAAAATTGAATCTAAACCGGAGAAAGCTAGGATAATAACATGACATGATTTATGTAAAAAGATATTGTGATTATTAAATCTCATGAAAATATTTTTGCAGATTTTCTAACAAGGGACGGACAGCGCTGATGTCGGTGCCATCATGAAAATGCAGAGCCATTTATGGGAACACCTTGCAATACTTCAAATTGAGTTCAACAAGCTTGCTATCAATGCGGAAGTTGCAGACAGGCTACAACAAGCTGATTAGAGAATAGTCTCTGATCGAATTACAGGATGTTTACAGGCTTACAACCAGATGTGTTCTGTAATACAAAGGTCAATCCTCCAGGCTATACAAAAGCCTTTGGTTCTAAAATGGAGATACAGAGCTCTACACCTGGAGCAGGGGATTCAAATACCCCTAGAAAAAGTGTGAAGTTGGGATCATCTTGTGATGAGTCAACCCTAGCAAAAATTGAGACTCTGGGTCCCTGTCTCGAGTCCTCAAGTCAACCATTCGTCTCGGGGATTGAAGAGGAAGAGATCAACCTTAAACCTCAAACTGACAAGGGCAAAACTAAGGTTGATACTAACGAGATTGGAATTTCTCCTTTTCAGGTTTATCAACATAAGTGGGAAAAATTGTAATCCATGACAAGAATTAATCCGGCAACATGTCGGGTTGATATAACAGGAAAAAATCCCAGGATTTGGATGAGGCCTAATGCTCATCCAAAATATGTCAAGTTTTGGTATGATTTTGGGTCTCTTGCTTCACTTTATACCACCTCTCCAGGATTCATGGAAATATCACTTCCACCAAAGTGGATCCAAAAAGCAGTATACGAGACATGGGCAAATAATGAATATTTGTCAAAGGGAGATATTTTAGAGTGTTTATCTTCAATGCAGCTCCAGAACCAGCAGGCAAGACTCACATGAAGCCTTTCGCTTCATCAAGTTAAGGAGGACGGATACCAATGTCCAGAAATATATTAAAGATCCGCCTACAGACGAAGTTCCTCTAGGAGCAACACTAAGTGAAGATGATATATAGCTAGAAGTGCATGGGGACTCTGGTTCTGTCTCACAGCGATGGACAATGTGAAATTCCGTTCAAATTCTATCAAAATTCAGCAAATAGATCAGTCATGTTAAACACCATACGGGAAAAACCAAAGCTTTGCAGAGGATACATTTGAAAGAAAAAGAAATTTTCTGTGGAATAAAAAGCTTCACGGAGCAAAGAAACTCGTCGAAAATTCTGTAACATGGCCCATATTGGATGATCAATTGAAAAAATCTATCCAAAATTCCCGAACCAGAAAAAGCCCGAATTTGGTAAGAACTTTTGTCAAGATCTGACCGGAAGCATCTTGCAGAGACAAGCCCAAGTGATGAAGGACCATACAAGTCACGTTTTTCCCCGGGCACCCAAAAAAAGAAAAAGATGCCCTGACAAAAATAAAGAAGACTTGTGATCAACAACTACAGGGACCACCACTTATTCAGTAGAAGCCACGTCACCTAACGAATAATCAAAGAGGCAGTTGGCAAGCACTAAATGATTCTTGTATCAAGGCTGAAGTTCGTTGTTGGAGTCCGTCCAAGACATCTATAAATAATGAGCTGAAAGGAAGTTGAAGATATCGAGCATTCTCTTCAATTTTCTTAAAAATTTTCAATTGTAATATTTTCCAGGTTATGAGTGTTGTATTTCCAACTACCATAAGTAGCTAAACAGGTTTTCTCCTCCTCCGATGAGAGGTTATTAATGTGATAATATGTTTATGTCTGAATACAATTACCAGGCTTTCGTCCCTCTCATGTTTTATTTTACAAATTAAATCTTTTACTATACGCCTTGAGGTAGGAAACGAGACATGGTTGTGCTGGGTATTGTTGAAGGAATTCACGGCAGAAACTATCAGTTGCGACTGTGTGGCTGAACTGTGAGACCAGTTTGTAAAACCCGTTGAACACGACCCGACAATACTTCGGTCAAAAAGGTATGGGAGTTAATTTATTTTACGGAAGCATAATGGACAAAGTAATTATTAAATAAAAGCAAGGGTAAAATGGAAAATAGGGAGTTAGAATAAATAAAAAATTTAAACAGGGAGTTAAAACAAAAATTTTCTGACGTAGGAAGTGAAAATAAAGATAAGTTAGGGAGCAGAGAATTGTAAATAATTAAACTTTTTTTTCCTGGGGACGATCTAATCATATCATTAGCAAGATTTTCATACCTAATGAACGGGTCAGTCGACTTCACACCATGCAAGATTGTGGGATAGGAGAATCAACCAGCCACAGAGAAAAAAAATTAAAAAATGTTTTTAAAAAATTACATAAGCTATTATAAATAATATGAATGTTGGAAAATTATCAAATGAAAACTACACACGAATCATTAAAAATTAAAAATTAAACAACAGAAATATTTCAAAATTTATAAATATACGTGAAACATTATAAAAGATATAAATATATCAAAACCCTACAAGTACAAAAGTCCATTTAAAATAAAATAATTATTTCAAAACTCATCAATCACATAAGTCGTTATAAAAGAATACATTAGATACAGTTTTAAAAATATAAATATTATGAGAGGCACACCTTGACTGTAATCAGACAACCACCAAGATCATAACTAGACCTGGCCACGGGCCGGTTTAACCCGTGGCCCGACCCGAACCAAACCGGGTCAACGGATCGGTTAACCAGCTCAACGGGTTTTGACTCGGAACCGGTCCAAAACGTGGAGCTACGGGCCGGTTAAGGGTTGCGATATCTGCAACCCGTCGACATGGAAGATTGAAAAAAACGATCGACCCGTCGGTCCGGGCCAGGTCAGAACCTGCGGGCAGACCGTTAAAGTATTAAAAAAATTAAAAACACACACAACGGCGACCCGGCGGGCCAACCTGACGGGCCAACCATTACAATATTAAAAAAATGCCTATAAATAGGCCTACTCCTTTCAATTCATTCCACACCAACTTCTCTCAATCTTCTTTTATATCTCAATCTTCTATCTCTCAATCTTTCATCTTTCTATCTCATATTCTTATCTCGTAATTTCTTAAGCTCTCGTAAATCCCTAATTTATTCTTTTTTTTAATCTTTCAACTACTACATTACAAATGACGAAATCAAGTCGTCGTGATGGTCGTAAGAGAAAGTCTATTGTTCCCCCTGCGACTGATGTTTCTCCATTAAACATCGACGATCTTGAATTTCTATTCTCCGATGATGAAAATACTCAACAAGAAGTTGAAGCCCAACCAACACACCAACAAAGTCAAGGGACTCAAGGTAGCACATCGATACCGTCGGTGCCTACATTATCGATGGGTGGACGGTCAAAATCTGTGAGACCTGAATTTGTATAAGAGATTATTTGTTGGAATGTATCGGGGTTTAGAGATTCTTGGTGGCTTAAGATCTCTGTTTAAATGTTTAAGTTGTGTTTTTGGGTCAAATTACTCACCTAGAACAATTCTGGGAGTTTTCGTATTTTTGAGATTTTTGGGTGAAAGCTGGTTTCTGGTGAAAGCTGGTTGAATAGTGAAAACCAGTCGCAACGTGTTTTGGTAACGCAGGATCATGAAATGCCGTCGTTTGGAGAGATCTGGTAGTGCTTGTAATATCAGCCGTTGCCTTAGCGTGAATTTGTATTGGGTTGGATACGGTGTCGTTTGAATAAGTTGGAGCGACGTCGTTTTGGTGTAGCGCTAGTGAGAGATCTGATCGCGTGTGTGGGCCTGCTGGTTGTTCAGCCGAAGCAGATGTCAACACAGGTCAACATCCCTGTAGCGAGAGGAGGAAACGTCGCCGTTTGGCTAGCGCTAAGGAACCATTCGATGCGCATATTCGATTTCCAGACGTCAACGCTGGTCAACTCTTCTGTAGCTTGCAGCTGGTTTTGAGAAGAGTTAGCGACCGGATTTGATGGCTTCAGCTGTGCGACGCCGTTTTGATAAGTTGCAACGCTGCGTTTTAGATGTTGCGGCTGGTCCCAGCTTTTGGAGGAATTCCTGCGATGTTTCAACCAGTCGTCTGGTTGTCCAGCTTTTGTTGAGCACCAGTCGTAGGTAGTGTCCTACGACGTCGTTTTGTGTGTTTGGGATTATGTTTTGCGGGGTTCGACCAGCCGATGGTTTGTGGGTGCCTGCTGGTTATGTCGGTGGACTTTTAAATCAGATTTCAACCGTTGTGGGATTTATTAAGGAAGACTTGGTCTTCGAATTGAGATACCAGATCCCATACTTAGTAAATTTCCCCGATTGTCGACCTATGTTTCTCGAACCCTAGTACTGTTCACCGTTGATTTTATCCGGTGATTCCTATCGTTTTCGGTGGTTGTTTTGCTTGTTCGCGGTAGCATTGGACTTCTCTCGAGAAGCTCTTCCATCTTATACCATTCTTGGAGGCTGTTGTTAGCTAGAGCGAGGTCGCGAAGTTACTGTCTTGGCCGTGTGTTCGCTGTGAGCAGGTAGCTTCGAATTGTTGTAGATCTTAGCTTTAGTAAGTTGATTTAAGCTCCCTGTTAAGTGGTATTGATGGGATTGATCGCTAGTTGAGTTGTAAATCCTGGCAGTACCTTCTGTGTATTTGAGTCTCGATGATTTATGCCCCTGTGTGCTTTGACAGGTTGTTGTTCAGCTTTCTCGGGACCTTTGTTGTGGAAATTATTACACAGAAATAAAAGGTACGGATCTTGAGCTTGTAATTCAGCGTGGAACTTGGCTTGGATGAATTGCGAGATGGCTGTGTTGGATTGCCGTGCTTGGTTGTTGTCCTGGTTGAGGACTGTGTATGCTTACTGTGTTTCAAATTGCTGTGTTGCATATGTTTATATGCTTGTGTTCCAGCATGTTGCATACACGCATGACATTCCATTTCAGTTGTGGCAGCCATTGCCTTGTTTCGTTGTTGCTTCTTTGTTTTCTTACCAGGATGCGAGGGCGAGCGACGATTCTGCACTCTCATTTCCCCTATGCGCCGAGTGGCTAGCTACCACAGTTCATAGGTTGGGTGTTGATGCATCTGGTAAGGGTGGGCGAGTAGGGGTGAGTGGGTAGCACCCACATGTCCTACACTCACCATGGCCACATATTCTATTGCAGTTTCCGTTGAGCTGTTGTCTCCTTTCTCATGCATAGCATCTGCATTTTATTCTTGTTGTTTACTGCTGTATTATAGTTGCTCTCCGTACTGGGGTTTGACCCCATGTCCCTCTGGGGCTTGGTTTGTTTCCTTGTTTGTGTTGTTTTCAGGAAACCCAGGTTTTACAGCTGGTCGTGGTTTTAACCCAGCTGGTGGTGCCCCAGGAGGTGGTTAGTGTGTCCCAATGCGTATAGCATATCTATATGTATAAGTTGAGTTAGCCAGGGGATGCCCTGTGCTTTTGTTGTTGTATTTAAATTGTTGGAGTCTGATACATGTTGATGTTGTTTTTATGCTATACTGTATTGTTATGGCTTGTAGCCTTTGGTTGTTTGGTCGTTTTTACAACTGGGATCTATTTTTAAGTATCGCACTATTTTAAATTATATTGTTTTAACTCGTCAGGCCAAAAGCGAAAATTTTACCCGCTTTTTAGTAGCTTCCTCATGTGTTTGTATGTTTTATCTCTGTTTTGAGCACGAGGCCTGACATTTTTGGTATCAGAGCTTAAGCTGGGATAAGCTCGATTTCTTTGATCACACTTGAGTCTAGGCATAGTGTTGTGTGTTGCATGTGCTTGGCTATGTGATTACGTGCTGCATATTTCTGTGTTCTATCTTGTATCTGTTCTGTTTTGCTTGATCCTGTTGAGTGTTTTTGTAGATGCCGCCTAGACGTCGTGGTAGAGGTAGGGGCAGTTTGAGGAATCGGCAGGACAGAACGAGGATCGGTGTAGTGCTCCTAGTCGTTCCCATAGTAGGCTTGAGGAGGAGGAGGAAGTTGGTGACTTGCCTCCCCCGGTGGAGCGGATGGATGTTGTTATAGCCCGGTTTCAGCGGATGAACCCTCCAGTCTTTAATGGTGATGAGTCCAGTGAGGATGCGGACTCGTGGCTCCGTAACATAATTGGTCTTTTTGATCGGGTGCAATATGATGATGATCTTCGGCTGAGTTTAGCGACCCTCTTGCTTAGGAAGGCAGCAGAGCACTGGTGGCGAGGCGCTTCGAGTACCTTGTTGGAGACCGGTGTTGGGATCTCTTGGGACAGTTTTTGTGAGACCTTCCGGCAGGAGTATGTGCCCGAGTATTATGTGAACGCCCGTGAGCGGGAGTTCGACCATCTGGAGCAGGGTTCCATGACTGTTCGGGAGTATGCTAGGAAGTTTTCTTCTCTGTTGGCGTACGTTCCCCATGTTTCTGGCCGGGAGAGGGCCAAGCAGACTCGATTTCTTGAGGGCTTGAATGAAGAGTTGTATCAGATGGTTTTGACTAGTAAGCCCAAGACTTACGCTGAGGCTATGGACAGTTCCATCGACATTGAGGAAGGTTTGCGTAGTCGTCGTGCTCGTAGTCAGCAGGCAACGCCAGGTGATCGTCCTGCTATTCAGGGAGCGCAGTCTTCCCAGTCCTCCCAGTCAGCCCATCAGCCCTAGCAGTAGCAGCATTAGCAGCAGGTGGCTCAGAAGTCTGGCCGTCAGAGGTTTCGACCCCGCGGTCCGTCGTGCTTGGACGGGATCTGATTTTGTATTGGGTTTGAGATTCATTCACTATACAAAGAATGTGAATGAATCTCCTGTGTGTGTGAGATTTACAGTGTAAGCACAACTCTCGAATGAATAAATCTCACACACTAGGGAAATTCTCTACAAAAGCTGATTGAGACTCAGCAGTACACTCGTTATGCTCTCCTCTCTAATGGCGGTCTACTGCTTCGTCTCCAATTTTCTTCCCTCTGTTTTTGCACTCTCAATCATCATCCAGTCCTCTTCTTCCTTCAAATCTTCTCCCTTAAATAGCCTCTGTTCAAATTCAATTCGTTGGACACAAGTTCTTCCCGTTGAAAGATGTTCTGTAAAGTACCGACAATGAGTTGTCCTTGTGTCCTTTCTTTTGCAGGCTTTTTGTCGTCTTCAACATTTGAACTAAGCTCAGCAGTTGACATCCAGCTTTAGTGAATCTTCATAATATAATTCGAAAACTGCTTCGCTACTGGTTGTATCTTCAACTACTGCGTCTGGTTATTTCCTTTAGCTTCTTTGCGTCTGGATTCCTTGCGTCTGGTTGTAACTATCAGCGTCTTGTTTGCAACTCTTCACTACGTCTGCTTTTCCTGCATCTGGATTTCCTGTCGATTGGATATGCAAAATAATGTAGCCTGCGACTGGGTACACTGTAGCTTGCGTCTGGTTTTGATCCTTGATGCGCAACGGCTGGTTCTCTTTTAGTTTCACTGTAGCTACCTGCTGATTTCCCTTAGAAGATGTACCTGCATCGACTGGTTGTACTGTGGCTCACTGCTGATTGTGATGACATCACTGCTGATGTCATCATCGCTGATCCAGCTCTTGCGCTTCTTGTCAACTGCTGATTGTGATGACATCACTGCTGACGTCATCATCGCTGATTCCAGATTCCTCTTCACATCGACGTCTGATTCATTCACGCTTGCGCAACAGCTGCTTTTTGTTCTTCACAACTGGTTCCAGACTTTAACTATTTCGTGAACCAGATTTCTTCAATATTCACACGATCAGACTTCTACTGTTCATCTTCTTCTTCGAACATTTCTCCAACAGACTTCATAAGATTTCTCTTATTCCAATTCGCATCTCCTGATCAGCTTTCTCGTTCTTCTCATAATAACGCATTTTCCAGATTTCATATTTTCATCTTAGTTAAGTTCTGCACACTACGTAGAGACATTAGAAACACAATAACAGGTTTTGTGTAATTCAAAACTCAGAACTGGATCTGTGTAAATAGATCCATCAGCTTGAATGAAGAGTTGTATCAAATGGTGCTTACCAGCAAACCCAAGAGCTATGTTGAAGCAGTTGACACTGCTATTGATATCGAGGTGGGTTTGCAGAATCATCGTGCTCGCAGGCAGCATGCGGCGCAGGTTAATCGTCCTGCTATTCAGGGAGCGCAGTCCTCCCAGTCAGCCCATCAGTCGCAGCAGCAGCAGCATCAGCAGCAGGTGGCTCAGCAGTCTGGCCGTCAGAGGTTTCGACCCGCGGTCAGCAGTTCAAGAAGAAGTCGGTTTCTGGCACTTCTGGTTCGGGCAGCTCAAGTAACAGCGGTTCTCGAGCTGAGTTTTGTGGCTTTTGTGGTGGAAAGCATCCGTCCACGCAGTGTGTTAGTGTGCAGGGTTCCTGCAACCTTTGTGGTCAGTACGGGCATTTTGCTAGAGTTTGTCCGTCAGCTGGATCACAGCAGACCGTGGCCCAGCCTCAGGGTCGTGGAGGTCAGTCTAGGGGTCGTTCCCCTCAGTTTCAGCAGCCCCAATTGGGTGAGACTCAGTTTAGGCCATTTCAGCAGCCTGGTCCGTCGCGGTTCGGACAATCGTCTCAGCCTTTCTTATCTGGACCCCAGCATGCTCAGGTTAACGCCATCACTAGGGAGCAGGCCGAGGAGACACCGAGTCGGGTGATCGCAGGTACTTGCCTTGTTTTTGATTTTCCTGCGCGTGTGTTGTTTGACACCGGTGCATCGCATTCGTTTATTTCTGATTCTTTTATTATTGAGCATGGTCTGTGTAGCATTTCTTTGCGCGATGCCGTTTCTGTTTCTACCCCTGGTGGTGTGAACCTGTTCTCCCAGAGGTTTTTGGTGGTGTGTTGCGGTTGGTGAGCATGTCCTGTTAGCGAACTTGATCCGATTGATGCTGTGGAAATTTGATTGCATAGTTGGGATGGATGTGCTGCCCAACTATAGGGCCTCTTTGGACTGTTTCCATGGAATTGTGCGCTTTAGGCCTTTGTCTGGCGAGAAGTGGGATTTCTACGGCCAGGACTCTAGATCGAAGATTACCCTAGTCTCAGCGATGGAGATGTTTAGCTTGTTGTCTTTGGGGAATGCTGGCTTTATGATCTACGCTTTGGATGCGCCTTCTTCTTCCCGTGTGCAGCTCAGTGACGTTCCCATGGTGCGACATTTCCCGGATGTGTTTCCGGAGGAGATTCCTGGTTTCCCTCCGAGGCGGGAGATTGACTTCAGCATAGAGCTGGTGCCTGGCACAGCTCCGATTTCGCATGCCCCTTATCGTCTGGCGCCTACGGAGTTGAGAGAACTCAAGGTGCAGTTAGATGATTTGCTGGAGAAAGGTTTTATTCACCCTAGTATGTCACCGTGGGGAGCGCCCATTCTATTTGTGAAGAAGAAGGATGGCTCATGCTGATGTGCATTGATTTTCGCCAGCTTAACAAAGCCACTGTCAAGAACAAGTACCCGCTGCCGAGAATCGATGACCTGTTTGATCAGTTGCAAGGTTCTATGGTGTACTCGAAGATTGACCTTCGTTCAGGGTATCACCAGTTGAGGGTGAGAGATCAAGATGTCGTGAAGACTGCTTTTCGTACGAGGTACGGGCATTATGAGTTTTTGGTTATGCCGTTTGGATTGACTAATGCCCCTCAGTCTTTATGGATCTGATGAACCGAGTTTTCCGTGAGTTTATTGATCAGTTTGTGATTGTGTTCATCGACGACATCTTAGTCTATTCGAAGACTCCTTTGGAGCACAAGGAGCATTTGCGTATTGTCCTTCAGACGTTGAGTGACCAGCAGTTGTATGCAAAGTTTTCCAAGTGCGAGTTCTGGTTGGATCGCGTCGTATTCTTGGGACATGTGATTTCAGCCGAGGGGATTTCTGTAGATCCTAGCAAGGTTGATGCCGTTCTGAACTGGGAGCGTCCCAGGAATGTTTCCGAGATTCATAGTTTCTTGGGTCTGGCTGGCTATTATCGTCGCTTCATTGAGGGATTCTCTAGTATAGCAAAGCCGATGACTCAATTGACTCAGAAGGATAAGCGTTTTGTTTGGACTGGGCAGTGCGATAATGCCTTTCAACTGCTTAAATAGAAACTGACTACTGCACCTGTGTTGGCTCTACCGTCCGGAACAGGTGGATTCGTTGTTTGTTCTGATGCTTCGCTAAATGGATTGGGTTGTGTTTTGATGCAGAATGGTCGAGTCATTGCGTATGCCTAGCGGCAGCTGAAACCGCATGAGACTCGTTATCCAATCAATGATTTGGAGTTAGCATCGGTGGTCTTTGCGTTGAAGATCTGGCGTCACTACCTGTATGGTGAGCAGTTTGTGGTGTACTCCGACCACAAGAGTTTGCAGTATCTGTTTTCGCAGCCTCACTTGAACATGAGACAACGTTGGTGGATGGAGCTGCTAAAGGACTTTGATTGTGAGATCAAGTACCAGCCTGGGAAGTCGAACATAGTGGCCGATGCTTTGAGCAGGAAGGCTAGTGAGATGCTTGCGTCGTTGTACATCTCTAAGGATCAGGAGCATCTTAACACTACGGGTTGGAGATTCTACCCGGCTGAGGATTGCATTGTGGTTTCCTCTTTCCAAGTGGAGCCGCAGTTTGTTTCGACTATTCGAGCAGCTCAGAGGACTGATCCGTCTATCCACGATTGAAGTTGAAGGTCAGAGCTGGCGAACTTGAGGACTATTCCGTCTCTTCCGATGGTTGTTTGTGTTTTCGGGGCAGATTGGTTGTGCCCAATTTGATTGATTTGAAGGAGTAGATCCTTCGAGAAGCGCACTGTAGCAGACATAGTGTTCATCCTGGTGCACCGAAGATGTACCATGCTTTGAAGCCGCACTTTTGGTGGGCTGGCCTAAAGAGCGATGTTGCTGGTTTTGTTGCTCGTTGTTTGAATTTTCAGATGGTTAAGGCCGAAAGGATGAGACCTGGTGGTTTGTTGCAGAGTTTGAAAGTGCCCCAATGGAATTGGGAGCACATTGCTATGGATTTTGTGACGCATCTGCCTCGTTCCAGCAGAGGATGCGATGCTATTTGGGTGGTTATAGACCGCTTGTCGAAGTCTGCACATTTTATTCCCTATGGAATGACCTTCTCGTTGAAGAAGATGGCGAAGCTGTACGTTGATTTTGTTGTTAGACTGCATGGTGTGCCCATTTCGATCGTTTCTGACCGAGATCCGAGGTTTACTTCCAGGTTTTGGAAGAGTTTGCAAACAGCCTTGGGTACCAGATTGGCGATGAGCACCGCGTATCACCCCCAGACAGATGGTCAATCTGAGCGCACTATCCAGACGTTAGAGGATATGTTGCGAGCTGTTGTGTTGGATTTCGGAGGTAGCTGGAAAGACGCGTTGTCTTTAGTGGAGTTTTCCTACAATAACAGCTATCAGGTGACGATTGTCATGGCGCCGTTTGAGGCTTTGTATGGCAGGAAGTGCAGATCTCCGGTATGTTGGGAAGAAGTGGGGGAGAAGCAGCTATCTGCCCCTGACTTTGTGCAGCAAATGAAAGATCATGTGGATCTTATTAGACAGCGGATGAAATCTGCCCAGGATCGCCAAGCCAGTTATGCGAATAAGAGGCGTCGACCTCTTGAGTTTCAGGTTGGTGATCGTGTATTTCTCAAAGTTTCTCCGTTTCGCAGTGTGATGCGCTTTGGACGCAAGGGAAAGTTAGCCCCTCGTTACGTCGGATCATATGAGATTGTTGAGAGGATTGGCCCTTTAGCGTATCGTCCGTTGTTACCGCCAGAGTTGTCTTCTCTTCATGACGTCTTTCATGTTTCCATGTTGAGGAAGTATGAGCCAGATCCGTCTCATGTCCTTGGAACTGATGAGGTGGAGCTAGATCAGTCGAGTTATCAAGAATATACTTTGCAGATCCTTGGCAGAAAAGAGAAACAGTTGAGGAATAAGACTATTCCGTTGGTAATGGTGCAGTGGAGCAAACATGGAAGGGAAGAAGCTCCTAGTTTGTAGCTTTTGGTTGTATTTCTTCCCTAGTTGTTGTTATATGTTTGCTCAGTTATCTTGAACTCTTGGCCTTGTGTTGGGCGAGTTCTGTTTGTATATTGCTGTTGCTGTGTTGTTGTGCCAGAATTGTTGTTTGATTTCAGGGACGAAATCCTTTTTAGTGGGGGAGAAATGTGAGACCTGAATTTGTATAAGAGATTATTTGTTGGAATGTATCGGGGTTTAGAGATTCTTGGTGGCTTAAGATCTCTGTTTAAATGTTTAAGTTGTGTTTTTGGGTCAAATTCCTCACCTAGAACAATTCTGGGAGTTTTCGTATTTTTGAGATTTTTGGGTGAAAGCTGGTTGAATAGTGAAAACCAGTCGCAACGTGTTTTGGTAACGCAGGATCATGAAACGCCGTCGTTTGGAGAGATCTGGTAGTGCTTGTAATATCAGCCGTTTCCTTAGCGTGAATTTGTATTGGGTTGGATACGGTGTCGTTTGAATAAGTTGGAGCGATGTCGTTTTGGTGTAGCGCTAGTGAGATATCTGATCGCGTGTGTGTGCCTGCTGGTTGTTCAGCCGAAGCAGATGTCAACGCGGGTCAACATCCCTGTAGCGCGAGGAGGAAACGTCGTCGTTTGGCTAGCGCTAAGGAACCAGTCGATGCACATATTCAATTTCCAGACGTCAACGCTGGTCAACTCTTCTGTAGCTTGCAGCTGGTTTTGAGAGAGAGTTAGCGACCGGATTTGATGACGTCAGCTGTGCGACGCCGTTTTGATAAGTTGCAACGCTGCGTTTTATATGTTGCGGCTGGTACCAGCTTTTGGAGGGATTCCCGCGATGCTTCAACCAGTCGTCTGGTTGTCCAGCTTTTGGTTGAGCACCAGTCGTAGGTAGTGTCCTACGACGTCGTTTTGTGTGTTTGGGATTATGTTTTGCGGGGTTCGACCAGCCGATGGTTTGTGGGTGCCTGCTGGTTATGTCGGTGGACTTTTAAATCAGATTCCAGCCGTTGTGGGATTTATTTAAGGAAGACTTGGTCTTCGAATTGAGATACCAGATCGCATACTTAGTAAATTTCCCCGATTGTCGACCTTTATTTCTTGAACCCTAGTACTGTTCATCGTTGATTTTATCCGGTGATTCCTGTCATTCTCGGTGGTTGTTTTGCTTGTTCGAGGTAGCATTGGACTCCTCTCTAGAAGCTCTTCATCTTATACCATTCTTGGATGTTGTTGTTAGCTAGAGCGAGGTCACAAAGTTACTGTCTTGGCCGTGTGTTCGCTGTGAGCAGGTAGCTTCGAATTGTTGTAAGATCTTAGCTTTAGTAAGTTGATTTAAGCTCCCTGTTAAGTGGTATTGATGGGATTGATCGTTGGTTGAGTTGTAACTCCCGGCAGTACCTTCTGTGTATTTGAGTCTCGATGATTTATGCCCCTGTGTGCTTTGACAGGTTGTTGTTCAGCGCCCCTGTGTGCCTTGACAGGTTGTTGTTCAGCTTTCTCGGGACCTTTGTTGTGGAAATTATTACACAGAAGTAAAAGGTACGGATCTTGAGCTTGTAATTCAGCGTGGAACTTGTCTTGGATGAATTGCGAGATGGCTGTGTTGGATTGCCGTGCTTGGTTGTTGTCCTGGTTGAGGACTGTGTATGCTTATTGTGTTTCAAATTGCTGTGTTGCATATGTTTATATGCTTGTGTTCCAGCATGTTGCATACACGCATGACATTCCATTTCAGTTGTGGCAGCCATTGCCTTGTTTCGTTGTTGCTTCTTTGTTTTCTTACCAGGATGCGAGGGCGAGCGGCGATTCCGCACTCTCATTTCCCCTATGCGCCGAGTGGCTAGCTACCACAGTTCATACGTTGGGTGTTGATGCATCTGGTAAGGGTGGGCGAGTAGGGGTGAGTTGGTAGCACCCACATGTCCTACACTCACCGTGGCCACATATTCTGTTGCAGTTTCCGTTGAGCTGTTGTCTCCTTTCTCATGCATAGCATCTGCATTTTAGTCTTGCTGTTTACTGCTGTATTATAGTTGCTCTCCGTACTGGGGTTTGACCCCATGTCCCTCTGGGGCTTGGTTTGTTTCCTTGTTTGTGTTGTTTTCAGGAAACCCAGGTTTTATAGCTGGTCGTGGTTTTAACCCAGTTGGTGGTGCCCCAGGAGGTGGTTAGTGTGTCCCAGTGCGTATAGCATATCTATATGTATCAGTTGAGTTAGCCAGGGGATGCCCTGTGCTTTGTTGTTGTATTTAGATTGTTGGAGTCTGATACTTGTTGCTGTTGTTTTTATGCTATACTGTATTGTTATGGCTTGTAGCCTTTGGTTGTTTAGTCGTTTTTACAACTGGGATCTATTTTAAGTATCGCACTATTTTAAATTATATTGTTTTAACTCGTTAGGCCAAAAGCGAAAATTTTACCGCTTTTTAGTAGCTTCCGCATGTGTTTGTATGTTTTATCTCTGTTTTGAGCACGAGGCCTGACAAAATCAGACATCTTCGTCAAAACATTTTGATAAGGTGACACTTCCCTCTGGTGATCTTCAAGCAATTTGCAAATATTGCTCAAAATCCTATAAATGGCAACATGGAGGAGGATATGGCACATTGAACCGGCACATCGAGAAGAATCATCCGGTGGAAATTGATATTTCTAGAACTCAAACTAAAATACCTACATTTTCATCTCAATATGATAACGACTCTCAACTTTTTAAATTTTCTGAATCTCAAATTAGGGATGAAACTGCAATTGCCGTAGAACAACTTTCATTTAGTTTTGGTGATAAATTATCTTTTGAAAATTTGCTTTCATCTAGTGCTAATACTGCAATTAGACGCATCCGACGAAATACACTTAAACGCACCATTCACAAATTAGTTTCTACACAAAAAAAGAATTGATTAAAGAATTTGCTAGTTTAGATAATAAAGTTTCTTTGTGTTCTGATATTTGGAGTGATCATTGGCAATCGTGCTCATACATGGGAATTACTTGTCAGTGGATTGATATTGCATGAAATATTCAAAAACGTTTGCTTGCCTATCGATGTTTCAATGATTCACACACTGCACAAAATATTTCTCATCTTATGTTTATTATTTTCGAAGAATATGGTTTGACTTCAAAAAAATTTTCAATTTCTTTTGATAATGCAAGTGCAAACACTTGTAGTATTGATGATGTGTTCTGATATTTGGAGTGATCATTGGCAATCGTGCTCATACATGGGAATTACTTGTCAGTGGATTGATATTGCATGAAATATTCAAAAACGTTTGCTTGCCTATCGATGTTTCAATGATTCACACACTGCACAAAATATTTCTCATCTTATGTTTATTATTTTCGAAGAATATGGTTTGACTTCAAAAAAATTTTCAATTTCTTTTGATAATGCAAGTGCAAACACTTGTAGTATTGATGAACTAATTAGACTATGTCAACCATCGATAGGTGGTAAATTTTTTCATATTAGATGCACATACCATATTTTCAACTTGTGTGTGCAAGATGGTCTTAAAAGTTTAGAACTTTATATAAGAACAATTAAATCTGTAATTCATTATGTGGACATATCCCCAAGTTATGAAACAATGGGGTAAATTTGTAAAATAAATGGCACGAGGCCGAAACGATTTGCGCTTGATGTTCCAACGCGTTGGATATCTACGTACAAACTATTGTTGTCCACGGTAGAATATAAAGATTTACTATATGCATTTTTTGGATAAATTATTCAATGTCTAATATTTATTTATATTCAAACCAATGAAATATTTGTACCACTATACGTAAAATTTTAAAAAATTTTAATGATGTCACTGACCAACTTTCTGGTGTATCTTATCCTACATGTCATTTAGTTTTAACATATCTTTGTAATGTTGCATGCACTTTTAGCGAAAATTTAACTTCTAACGATCACGCATTAGTTGAATGCATTCTTAGTATGAAAACAAAGTGGGAAAAATATTTTTTTAATATTTCTGATATTTTTTTATGTGTTATAGTTTTAGACCCTAGACTTAAATTAGATGGTTTAGGGGAATTGCTTACATTATACTATGATTCCTTGAACCCAATTACTGATGCATGTCCTTGTTCTTCCATGATTTTGTTTAGTGTTAAAAATAGTTTAACTGAAATTTATAATGAATATAATGAGAAATATGGTTTACAAGTTGGTACACAAGCACAACAACTCACCACCTCTAGTAGCACCACATCACGATTATCCAAAGTTCAAATGTTAGTTCGTGAGAGGACGAAACGTCCACGAGGATCCTCAAGTTCCAATCTGGAACTTGAGAATTATTTAACCACTACGTTTGATTTTAGTGATGCAGACGAGGAGACGTTCGACATACTGAGATGGTGGTGTCAAAAGACGCAAGTATATCCCATTTTGTATTTAATGGCAAAAGAGATTATTGCATGTCATGTTTCCACAGTTGCAGTGGAGCAAGCGTTTAGCATGGAAGGCAACACGTTGGACGAGAGGAGATCTACTATTAGACCGAAGAATTTGGAAGTACAATGCCTTCTTAACGATTGGTCGAGAGCTGCCTCAAGAACACAAGATAGTCAAAACGATACAAACGACGACGAAGACACCAATGACAATTCAGAAAACAACAACTGGAGGAAACACAAGTAATTAGATGAATTTCCCCATTTAATTCGTCTTTACTTTTTTAATTTCTATTGTATTGTTATTCAATTATATTTATTTTTTGAAATTATTTACACTTCAAATTTTCAAATTCAAATCCCAATTATCATTCATTTAAATTCAAATTCGAATTCAAACACAAATTAAGATCGAATTCAAAATTCAAGTTAAAACTCTAAATTAATATTCAAATTAAAATTCAAATTAATTAAAATTCAAATTAATTGACAAAATACAAAATTCAACTTCTATTCAAAATTCAAATTTTTATTCTAATTCGAAATGTGGAATTCAAAATTCAAGATATTGAAATTTTAATTATAAAATTACCTTTTTAAAACAAAAACGAAAGTAAATTTTAAAAAAAATTTAGAAAACCGGTTCAGGCCCTGAACCGGCTCGGAACCGTCGGTTCCCAGACCCGGATCGAAAACGATTATCACGGTTCCGATCCCGATTCCAGGTTTTTTCGATCCTAAATCGGCGGATTGGACCCGAAATCGACCCATGGCCAGATTTAATCATAACTCGACCCACCGCCGTGGACATACCAAACTCGGACTAATACTGAAACTCAATATTTTTTAGTATCTCCAGAATATTTGTCTTTTCAAAAAGTTTGTGTCCTAAAAAATGTGCAACAAAGTTATCACGCGTGTCCATTAGTAGTAAAAATAACAATAACAATAATAATAAATGTTGGAGTCAATCTAACAAACAAATTGTCCATTAAAACAGAAGCACGGAAAGGTTGGGAAGCAGATTTTGTCATCGTTGAATTGTACTTGTCTTTAGGGTTTGAATCCAACTGCCCTGTAAGGGATTTAACCCCTAAACCTGACCCCACACTTCCCTCTTTTTATTTAAAAGATCCCATTTTGTTGTCACCATTTGATCCCAGAATATGATCATCAACCCCAATTCTTGAATTTGCCAACCACATTTTCTTCCTGTGTTCTGGGTCGTTTTTCTTTGATGCCCATCTCATTTGAGGACGAGGGATTTCATGGGATTCTTGCCATAATGTGATATAATGTACTGTGTGTGCATGGAACATGGAGGCTGATTCAAGGAGACTGATTCATCACGTTGCTTTTCTTGTGTATATTTGCCTCTTGGGGGGTGTTGATGGCGCCACGGATCCGAATGATTTCGAGATTTTGAATGATTTCAGGAATGGTTTGGAGAATCCTGAGCTTCTGAAATGGCCCGCCAATGGGAATGATGCGTGCGGCCCTCCTTCATGGCCTCATGTGTTCTGTTCCAATGGCAGAGTCACGCAGATTCAGGTCCGGGGGCTTGGATTACAAGGGCCCTTGCCTCAGAATCTGAATCGATTGGATAAACTCCAGAGTGTAGCATTTCAGAATAACAAGTTCAATGGGAAGTTGCCAACTTTCAGTGGATTATCTGACTTGCAGTTTGCATACTTGGATTATAACGAATTCGATACGATCCCTTCTGATTTCTTTCATGGGCTGGACAATATTCGTGTCTTGAATTTGGATTACAATCCCTTCAATCGGAGTACTGGATGGAGTATACCTAGTGACTTGGCGGAAGCTTTGCAGCTGGTCAATTTTTCTTGCTCAGGTTGCAATGTAGGAGGACCTGTGCCTGATTTCTTGGGGGATTTGCCTTCGTTGAGTATGTTGAGAATGTCGTATAACCGGTTAACTGGTTATATACCGTTGAGCTTTAGCGATTCAGGGCTGAAAGTTTTGTGGTTGAACAACCAAGATGGAGGTGGGATGAGTGGTCCTCTTGATGTCATTGGATCTATGGTTGGGCTAACTCAGTTGTGGCTGCATGGGAGTCAGTTTACAGGACCAATACCGGATAATATTGGCGATTTAACATCGTTGAAAGAACTCAACCTCAACAGGAATCATCTTGTTGGCATGATTCCCACGAGTTTAGCCAATATGAATCTTCAGGTCTTGGATTTGAGCAATAATATGTTCATGGGTCCGATACCGGTCTTTAAAGCTTCCAAAGTTGATTATGAGTCGAATTCATTCTGCCAAGATGATCCTGGTGGTCAATGTGCTTCGGAAGTGGTTGCCCTCCTAGATTTTCTTCATGATCTGAACTATCCCGAAAAACTTGCTTTGCAATGGACTGGGAATGATCCGTGTAAGGGACCTTGGTGGGGGATCACTTGTAATCCAAGAAATGAGGTCTCGGTGATAAATTTACAGAAGCTGGGGCTTACTGGTACTCTCAGTCCTTCAATCTCAAACTTGTCATCACTACTCGAAATTCACTTAAAAGGCAACCATATACATGGCATGATTCCTGCGAGTTTAACTCAGTTGAGATTTTTGTGGTTGTTGGATGTGACTGGCAATGACTTTATGCCACCGCTGCCAATGTTTCGCAATGGTGTGAAGGTAATAACTGATGGTAATCTGAATATTATAAGCGGATCCAATAAATCACCATTACCATCCGACGGAAACTCAGAATCACCATCCGGTATTCCTTCATCCGCTGATGATCAGCCACCATCATCAGATTTAGATGGCGTAGGTTCGGCTTCTCATGTACCTGTGAGCGAAAACTCCACGAAATCTAGATTAGCTGCTGTTGTTACTGCAGCTGCGGGCGTTACGTTTTTTATAATTATCGCAGCAGTAATAGCTGCCTATTGTTTTAGGAAAAGGATAAAGACAAAACAGGCTACTACAAATGTTGTAGTTCCTCCTAAAGATTCATTAGACCATGATAACATGGTGAAGATTTCTCTGGTGGATAGCTCGTCCCCGGAGACTCAAAGTGGAAGTGTTTCTGCGAATAACAACCTCGGAATTTCTCTTCAGGTTCTTCGTAATGTGACCAACAATTTCTCGCAAGAAAATGAGCTTGGACGTGGAGGTTTTGGGGTGGTTTACAAAGGTGAGCTTGAAAATGGAACGAGAGTCGCGGTTAAGAGAATGGAATCTGGGGTGGTTAGTAGCAAAGCTTTGGATGAATTCCGTGCAGAAATCGAAGTGCTTTCAAGGGTTAGCCACCGTCATCTTGTGTCCCTTTTGGGGTACTCTATCGAAGGAAATGAGAGGCTTTTGGTTTACGAATATATGCCCCTTAGAGCTCTTAGTCGACATCTTTTTCATTGGAGAAGTGCTGATCTAAAGCCTTTATCTTGGGCAAAGAGACTTGTTATTGCTCTCGATGTTGCAAGAGGAGTTGAATATCTTCATACTTTGACACACCAGACATTTATCCACCGTGACCTTAAATCAGCTAACATTCTTTTGGATGAAAATTTTCGAGCTAAAGTTTCGGACTTTGGCCTTGTGAAATTGGCTCCAGATACAGAGGGGTCTATTGCCACTAGGTTGGCTGGAACTTTTGGATATCTTGCCCCTGAATATGCGGGTAACTTCTGTTTTTTTATTAAATTGACTTGTTTTGTAATGTTATCTGATAAAGTTTCTCCGTAAATCTGATAAGAAGTCTGTTTGATGTTCTGTGTGTGGAGAGAATCCCTTATGATTGAATCATTCCTTATGAAATTAAGAATGTGAATTAATGCTTAGCTTAGTTCTCACTTCTCATTAGTCCTTTTATTTCATCTTCAGTGACAGGAAAAATATCCACGAAGGTGGATGTCTACAGCTTTGGGGTTGTGCTGATGGAACTTTTGACAGGCTTGGCAGCACTGGATGAACAACGTCCTGAAGACCAGCGATACTTAGCCGAATGGTTTTGGCGCATAAAATCCGAAAAACAGAAGCTTATCGCCAACCTCGACCCTGCCCTCGGTGCCAAAGAAGACATCTATGAAAGTGTCTATGCTGTTGCTGAACTGGCTGGGCATTGCACAGCACGAGATCCGTCCCCGCGCCCTGATATGGGGTATGTTGTGAATGTGATAGCTCGATTAGTAGACGAATGGAAACCAAGCGACGAGGATACAGATGAAGATCCGGGGATCGACCTACGACAACCCCTTCAACAGATGTTGATGGGTTGGAAAGAAAATGATGTTACTCGTTATTATAGCGACTCGAGTTCTGTGGGAAGCAGCAAAGGAAGCAACCCTGCTAAGCCTTCAGGCTTTGCGGATTCGTTCACTTGGAATGATGCTCGTTAATGGGACACTTTTTGGTTGGACATTATTGATTTGTGAGTGATAAAAGAGCTATAATAACTCGTTTATTTATTTACAGTAGTTTCTACAGTTTTTGTCCAAGACAACATTCATCAATGATCAAACATTGTAAGGGACTGACTGCTGGTGAGAGCTTGTGATGTATTTGAAAATGAAAAATCTTTTATTATGTCATGATACAAATCAATTATATTACAATATTAATGTTTGATTCTTTTACAAATTCTCAATGATGTTAGAGTTGGAAACAAGTGAAAATTAACCAGTAATTTAATATTGAGCTACGACTACACTGCATTCTTGATTCTTTAATTAATTTCTTATTTCAAGGGTGATTTATCGATATAGATTTTCGATGTTCACACTAAAATTTTAACTCGACGGCTTCTACTTTATCAATTGTCGAACTATGGCTTCTTCTTCCATTATTTTATTATCCCAATACGATGGTTAAAAAAATAATGTTATTATATTTATAATTTTAAAATATTTTTATTAGCATATATACATATTATTACATGATTATTAAATAATAATATTATCACCATTATTCAATCATATCATCTTTATATTAACTCGTTCTTACTAGTTTAATATTATTATTTTTCAAATTTATTATTTTAGATATATTAATTTATTATTATTGTTTTTTGTTGTTGATGTTATTGTTCTATTGTTAATAGTAGTAATAGTGGTAGTAGTAGGTAATACAAAAATAGAATAATTTATGGTTCCATTTGGATGAGTTTTTAAAAACGTTTTTAATGTTTTTAAAGTTAAAAAACTTAAAATTATGTGTGGATAAGATTTTTATAAAATATTTTTGAAAAATATTTTTAAAAAACTAGTTTTGAAGTACACTTTTTTTTAAAACAAGTGAAAGATGTTTTATAATGTTTTTAGAATACAAAATATAGGTAAACTTTATACGAATAGTTTATTAAAAAAATTTTTATAAGATTAATTTTTTAAGTATTATTTTAATACTATTTCTTAATTATAAATTATTTTTTAAAATAATTATCTAAATATTTTTTAATATAAAATATTTTATAAAATAATTATCCAAACGCATACTTACCTTTAAAATTTTTTAAATATTTTATCAGATTTTTTTAAAATATTTTATAAAATATTTTAAAAAATTTGTACTAACGGACGCGAAAGATTTGGAGGAGAATTCTTAACTAAAATGGATTTCTTAACTAAAATGGATGGAATATTAAAAAAGTCATTCCCATTGGAACGATGATTATCATTCCAACATGAAACCAATCATAATTTATGAAAATGGAACTACTTCCACGTCATTTTCACGTACAAATCAGGCCCTTGGTTTAACGATAACACCAAATCACAGTTCGTTGTGGCATTTCAAAATATTAATAGTGATGCATAACCTTTGATCTTAGATTAATAATTCACGAATTTAGATGTTTCAAAGCACTCTAATATGTTTTAAATGATATTTTTATTTTTATTTAATTTATATAAAAAGGGAGTGGATTGATACAAAAAGTTTGGATAAATTGAGCAAAAGTGTCAAAAGATTAGCTTTATAAATTAGCATAAAAAATAGGCTATTTTATAAATTAACTTATTTAAGGCTAAAGTGATTATGGTACTTTCCAAGAAGCTATTTAAGAAACTCCCCATTATTTTAATTACATTATTTGACTACTATTGGTTTTTCCAATTTACTATGTTATTTCACTTTTTTACTCAACATAATTAAAACTATAATATAAAACAAATGTCACATTTTAAAACTTGACATTATGCTCCGAGCTTTACTTTGGACTTCGGAGTTTGGAAAACATAAGAGGGTCAAAATCGTCATATCACCTCACCTCCACTGCTCCACATCGCTCTCCATCTCCAAACCTCTTCTCCCGCACTTAAACGTAGCACACACAGTCAGTGTGTGTCAGTCCACGGAGGACCACAGTAGACCTGTCACAGGGTATCCCGCCCCAATCCTTTACCTTTACCCCAATGGCACTGGCTACCCCGCCGGCACCCGCCCACTCAACTGCATCGCTGTGTCCGTCTCATCTTCGCCGTTACGTTAATAATCTGGCTTGTCCTCCGCCCGCAGCTCCCGAAGTTCCGAGTCGACTCGTTCTCCATCTCCAATTCACCCTCACGAACTCCACCCTCGTCTCCTTCACATCCGAAATCCACCTCACCGCGTGAAACCTTAACAAGAAAATATCCCTCTCGTACGATGAGATTCGCGCGATAATATTCTACTAATCCGCCTCACTCTCAGAAACCACGATGCCTCCGTTCTCTCAGGACACGAAAACCGACATTTATCTGACTGCTAATTTCGTGTCTGGTCGATCAATCAGCTGTATATGAGATCAACAGTGACACAATCAAGAATGGAATTTTGGGATTCAATTCAGGATGGTTTCAAGGATCCAATTCAAGGCGAAGGCGTGGAATGCTAGAAGGTCTCTAATGATGTATTGCGGGGATTTTTCGGTTTCGATTCTGAGCAATGGCAGCTCCGGGATGTTAACCACTGGACGACTAAGTGCCGTGTCGGAATTTGAGGTGAATCAATGAACTTAAAGAATCTTGATTGAAGTTCTCTATATTCTATTGAATGATGATGATCTTGATTGAAGTAGATGAAATTTAGTTTCTTAGAACGCTGCTCTGTATTTGTTGTACAGATACATTTATAATCCCCTTTTCCGATTCTTTTGCCGTGGATAGCTCTGTTGTTTAACTTGCATGTTCAATATGTGATTCAATTCTTTGGTTTGTAGAGGACAAAAAGTTTAAATCTTTTCCATCTTGTATTGGTTTTGTTGTTTATGATGTGCATATCTTGAGGACTTGAAGGGCAGTTTTGTATTAACCATTGTTGTGTCCATATATTAATTTTATAGAATATAAATTTGATTAGTGTGAATCAGATTCTACATTGACTTATTCATGCCTCGTAATCTGCGAAGTAGATGAACTCATGTTTTCTTGGTTCTGTAACAGTGTTTCTAATGGATGGAAGCTACTTGTCACAAGGAGCTAACTTGATTGGAACTCTCCGTTTTTTCAAGTATAACCCTTTTTGCCGGCTTGATTTGCTCACCAAATCAATCAGCCTTCACAACCCTCGAATTATATAAGTGGAATATATTCTCACCGAGCCAACAAGCACAATAAGAAATATAAGTGACACAAGAGATCACGGGGCAATGCCCAACCTTGCACTAACACAAATGTTCACAATACAAGGGATATACTTGCCAAGGCTTGCACACAAAAGGCTCTCACTCGTGAATTGAATTGCCTTGTGCAGCTCATGGTCTATATATAACCAACAATGTTAGAGTAGGTGCCTACACGTGGCAGCATGCATGTGCACCAATTGTCCGCCCATGATCTTCGTCGTGGGCACACTCCCACGTTGCTTGCACGAACTGCTGGGACGTGGGCGAGGTCGTGCGCCCGTCTGCCGCACCACTTGCCCCAACTGCCTGCACGTCCTGCCAGGGCGTGGGCGGGGTTGTGCGCACGCCTGCCGCACTACCCGCCCAAATGCCTGCACGTTCTACCGGGACGTGGGCAGGGTCGTGCGCATGTCTGCTGTACTATCCACCCAACTGCCTGCACGTTTTGTCGAGACGTGGGCGAGGTCATGCGCACGTCTTCCGCACCACTCGCCCACTACGCAAGTTCCCGCATAATCCGGCCCACGTTCTTTGCTTTTCATGGAGGTGCTCGCAACCGCCCACCATGGCCTTGCACGTTGCCACGACGCTCCGGGAATCTCGGCCACGTCCAGTACAACTTGCCCATCCTGCACTTGCACTCAAATCGGATAACGGGCGGAGCACGCCTTGCCTGTGCCCTAGTTTCATCCAGCTTGTCTTGATGAAATTTCTTCAAGTAACTCACATGAAAAGTTGGATGGATTTTTAGCCGATCCGGGAGCTTCAACTGATATGCTACCCTTCCAACTCTTTTAACGACTCGGAACAGACCATCAAAATGAGGTATGAGGGTCCGTTGTACGTACATCTTTCGCACTGATTTTCTTCCAAATTTGGGGAGTCAGTTTGAGCAATACTTCATCCCCAACTTGGAATTCAACATCTCGTCGGCCCCATATTTCTTCATTCGTCTTTGAGCCTTGGTCAAGCTTTCCTTTGCTTCCTCGAATAATTCTGCCTTCTCTTTTGCAAATTTGTATGATGCCGGGCAAGGGCATCCATTCTGTCGCAAGGCAACATCATGATGTGCAATAGGTTGGGCTCCATGCACTAGCTCAAAGGGGCTCAGACCAGTAGAGGATAACCTGTGCAAGTTGTACGAGAACTGGGCTATATCAAGCAAACTCAACCAGTTCTTTTGGCTTGGCGTCACATAATGTCTCAAGTACTCTTCCAACACTTGGTTAATCCGCTCTGTTTGGCCATCAGTTTGGGGATGATTGGCCGTATAGAACTTCAATTCCGACCCCATCAGATTGAAAAGGGTCGTCAAAACTTGCATGTGAACCGAGTGTCCCGATCGCTCACGATGTCCAGGGGCACTTCGAAGTACTTGATCACGTGTTTGAAGAATAATTTTGTAAAGCCCCAAAATCCATAGAACCACATTTATGCATTTTATTGATTTCATGGGCCAAATTGACAATTTTAAATGTTAAGTATTTGCTGATTTATTGATTTAAGAAAGTAAGATGCGCTGCGGCTGGTACCAGCAAATGACTCCAAAGAGCGATGCACGAGCTGGTTTTAAATCGATTGAAAAATATTTTAAGGAGGACAAATGATTTCTTTTGAAAAAGGTTTGGTGTTTTACAAATTAAAATGATATGAAGCGAATTTTGCTAAATTTTATAAGTGTGTCATGCTTGATTTCACAAGTAGCTTGCCACTAATCCCTTTCATATAAAAACATGTTTTCAAAGTAAGATCTTTATCATTTTGCAAAGAAAAATCTTGAGGTGTCCTTCAAAATATATCCAGAGAAGTTTGTGCGTTGTTTAAGGAGAAGAATTCTGCAAGGATCGGTTGCTATTGCAAAAGATTTGTAAAAGGCAAGTAAAGGCTGATCTTTTGCTACACCATTTGAAGCATATATTGTTGTTTTATGGATCTGCTTGCCTGTATGTTTAAAATATGTTGAAGTCTATGTTTAAAATGATTTTATACATGTTCAAAGGAAAGAAGATGGGTTCGAAAATGATGTTTTGATGTTTATGATGCTTCCAAAATGTTTTCCAGAAAGTTTAAGATGTTTTAAAAGCACTGAGGATTTGAGTTTATTCACAAAACGATTATGAATGTTTTTCTTTCAGTAGTTGAAATATCGAAATTTGATAACTGTGTAATCAGTAGCTGCTAGTTGAATCATTATAAAGTATGGTTTGATAGGCAACGACTGATAGCATAGTTGTTGTTTTGATATTACATTTATCGAGTCAAAATTCAGCAGTTGCGTTGTTTTCATAAAATTCAGCAGTTGCGTTGATTTTGTAAAATTCAGCAGATGCACTGTTCACCAGCAGATGCATTTTGTCGTGATGGTTCAGCAGTTGTTTTATTCGTTTCTAAGTACTGTTCATTGCAGCTGGTATTAGTCTTGCGACTGATACTATTCATTGCGTCTGGTATATATACAGTTAGCGCTTTTTCTTGCGACTGGTTGTTTAACATTTTTACTTACGGCTGGTTGATGCGCTAACGACGTCGTTTCTTTAAGTTATAAAATATCAGCAGATAGTCTTACGTCATCATATCTGTCACTTACTTCAACGACATCGTTCATTTAATACGTTGTTTTAGTAAAAGATCTTGCAGCTGGTTCCTGTTCATTCCAGCTGGTTTCTTTTAGCGATGTTTGCGAAAAGTAGAAATCTGTTTTGTTTCATAAGTACTGTTCCATTTTCTTACGACTGGTTCCTGTCTTGCGACTGGTTCCTATTCCTTGCGACTGGTTTCTCTTGCGACTGGTCTCATTTTAATGTTATGTTTCCTAAAAATTGAATTCGATACTCAGTAAAGTTTTGAAAATGGGAAGCGAGAGTTTTAAATGATGGAACCCGATGATGTTTAAGAATTTCAAAGAAAGAAAGGATGTTAATGGAACAAAGTTTATTTTAATATTGTGGCATAGATAGTTGACGGTCACCAAGGAGAAGGGTGAGCAGTTGTCTAGATGTCGACTGCCCTTTCATATGAGCTATATGCTAAAACTGATATCGGAAGTCATTTTGATCAAAGTGCAACACGGACCATGAGGAGCTTATATGCCATAATCTAAAGAAAAGATTTTTATGTTAAGAGCTGGGCTATTATCCCCTGTCTCTAAGATTACGAAAGAATTGTTTATGAAATGTTTATGTATGTTCAGATGTCTGGCTGTGTTTTATGAAATTGTTATTATTCAGGTTTTACTTGCTGAGCCTTTAGGCTCACTAGATTTTAAAATGGTGCAGGTGCGACAGCTGGAGAACGAACAGAAGGTGAAATTTGAAATACAGCTGCTGGGTGGTGTTGTGTTTATCCAAGGCCTACGTTTTCCGTATCTCAGTTGTATTGTTTTAAGTTAGAATGTACTGTATTATATCAATTGCAACGGTTGTATATTTACATAGAATAGCAGCTGTTGTAAATCGCAATTGCAAAGTTATATAATATACTCTGTTTTTCCGCAAGCAAGTTTCAGCAGTTGGTGCGCAATTAAGTGTTGATAGTTTTGTCTTTGAGTTTCTATTTCTTTTGAAGTTATAAGGAATACAGCTTATAACAAATTATCTTTTAGTCCTTCTTTTGTTTCGAAAATTTTTATTTTACCCCGATCTCGTGGCCCCGTTGGGTTCGGGCATCACAAATTCGACAGCCATCTCTGCTGAACATGCTTTTGGAGCTGCAACAAAAACAGCATACTTCGAGAATCTATCCACCACCACTAGGATAGACGCCATCCCCCTCACTTTAGGGAACCCGAGGATGAAATCCCTGGAGCCCGATCGCTAAGGCCTCTCAGGAATAGGCAGAGGCTGCAACATGCCAGCTTCTTTCTTCCTCTCCGACTTGTCAAGTTGGCATACAAGACAAGTTTTCACGAACAGTTCCACATCTTCTTTCATTCTTGGCCAATAGTATCTTCTCGACAGCAAGGCCAGCATGCGAGCTACACCATGATGCCAACCCATTGAGGGTCATGTGTTTCCCTCAAGAGCTGTTGCCGAATGGGGCCGTTAGGAACATAGGCCATGTTTTCCTTTGCAAAGAGGAGTTCGCCTTCTACCCAATACTTTCGGATCTCCCCTTTCCTCACTTGTTCCAACAGTTCTGATAGGTTGCATCACTTTGGGTTGCTTCTCGATATGCTCCAAGAAGTTTGATTCCACCACACTCAAGGCAGCAACATAATGCTTTTCCGGCTAAGAGCATCCGCCACTTCATTGTGTTTTCCAGGCTTGTGCACCCATTCCAAGTCGAATTCACTAAGGAATTCTTGCCACCGTGCGTGCTTTGGGGACCACTTCTTTTGGGTTTTGAAATATGTGTTGGCCACATTGTCAGTTATGACCACGAACTTGGTTACAAATAGTGCCTCCAGGCCTCCAAGTAGTGCACCACCGCCGTCATTTCCTTTTCATGTGTGGAGTATCAAGTCTCCACATCATTGAACTTCCTGCTCTCAAAAGCAATCGGATGTCTCCCTTGCATGAGGACTCCGCCCAGAGCACGATCAGAAGCATAAGTATGTACCTCGAATAGCTTTTCAACCTCAGAGAGTTTTAGGATTGGTTCTGCTGCAATCATCTCCTTGAGTAGGGTGAAGGCTTTATGTGAGGATTGAGAAGTTAGATTTGGGATTAATCTCGTGTGATTTGAGGAATTTGCGAGGATTGAAGTTTCTGCTGATTTTCGAAAGCTGTATCGTTAGTTTAAGAAATGAGAATTATCGATTTTTGGTTGAAGTTACTGTAGTTCCTGCTGAATTTTTGAGCGTAGCGTTGATTTTGGAGAAACTGGCAGCAGCAGGTTACTGTAGCTCGTGCTGGTGAATTTTTGTAACAGCAGCGATGTCTTCAGCGTGACGTATGAAGGTCTGCTGGTTTTAGTTAGAGTTGAAGTTGCTGCTGGTAGATTTTGCGTTTAGCGCGAGATTGAACGAGGAAGTGACGCGTGTTAGTCAACATTTTGGAGTGTTGGCTATTGATTCAGCAGATACGTTTGTGAAGAGAGATCAGCAGATGGTTTGAGAGCTGCTGATAGATATGATGGCGTAGGCGTGACGTAATACTTGCTGCTGGTAGTATTTGCGTTGTATTTGGTTGCTGCTGATCAGCAGGCGCGCTT
>KQ999453.1:141017-176779 GCA_001598015.1 Dorcoceras hygrometricum | reverse complement strand
AATGTACAATACGTAAAACAGAATGTAACTCAATCATTCAACATACTGATTCACGTAATTCACAGCAGCCAAATTCACAACATCAAAAAATAGACATGTTCATGCTCCAGCTGCTAAGGGCTGCTCAATCGTACCTTAATTGTTCAAACTACCTTAACAGGTTTCACAAGCAACGGCCAGTAACCAACTCAAGCTTACTGCCTTTGAAGCTTCCTCGAAAATTACCCTTCAAAATTCCTAGAAGCTCAAATTGCTCAACTCAGCAGCTTCGCGTTCTCGTTCCAGCTCAACACAGCCTCCAAGATTGGTAGGAAAAGAAAGGTCTACTCAAGAGGTTTCCAACGCTACCAAGAACTCGAAAAACAGAGGTCGGAATCAACGGGAAATGGCGATTGAAAGTGACGGTGAACAGTAGCTAAAATCGAGGGTTTCGAGTTTGAGGATAAGAAATATCAGGTCTGGAATGCTCTAAGTGTAACTCAACACTTATATAAATATCCTCTACTCCAAAAGCTACCAAACAAGACCAACACTGACAAAAACAGATATCTACAACTCAAACTATCGCCAAAACAGATCTCTCGCGCAAAACAGACTTCATGCTCTCCGTCAGATCTCGCGCGAGCCTCAAAACGACAACGTTTTGGTCAACAGATCTCACGCTCAACACTTGCGCCAAAAAGCAAAACAGATCTCGGCGCTAAAACACAAAACGACGACGTAAAGGCACCAGATCTCTCAAATGCACGCTATCACGATCTTGCATGAGATCTGCTTACATCACCCGCAGACTTGCCTACGTCATCAGATCTACCGCGCAACTCTCGAATGAACGCTACACGCTTCTAACAACAGATCTGCTTACGTCATCCACCAGACCTGCTGACGTCACCCTCAAGCGCTGCCAGATCTCTCGCTACGACCCAAATGCGATCACCATCCAGCGACGCTTACGTCACACATGAGAGCTGCTTACGTCATGAGATCTGAATTTCAAAAGAACAACGCATTCATCTCTCACGTTCTTCTCGACCACCAGATCTCTCACGATCCAGCTTCTCAAATTCGAACAGCTTTCACCAAACGCAGCGCTCACTCTTCTTTTCACGACAAAACACGCAGCGCTAAAGGAAAAACAGATCTCTATCAAATACATTCTAATTCTCAACACTTCTCGACCAGATTTCGCACGAAAACACCAATTAAAAAGAATCTGGACAATCCCAACTAGAGATCTAAATATTTCCAAATCAGATTTCACTAAAAATTCGAAACTCCAGAAATCTAAATTCTTAATTCTCGTGATTAATATAACTCAAAATCCGATTAATCACTAATTAGAAATCTGAATCCTCACAGACTCTCGTTGTAAAACTATTTCTATTCATTTATAATTTACATTTTTCATGGCATTCTTTATCATTACTATTATTATGCAAACTTGTTGGATATAGACCTTGAATATACTATAGTGTATGTTAGATGTGATAGTGAATTTGATAGCTATCATGAAGTGCATCTAATAGTCATTGTACATTATAAATTAGTTCCTAGTCGATTGGATCGTCTGCAACAAGGATAAGGTCGCCCGAGTTTGAGACTAGCATCTGCGATGAAAAGTACCACGTTTCATTGGTAGGGTACATGGAGACGATTTGAGCATGTGTGAGGCCTGGAAAGACCAGTTCGGATTAATCAAGATAGATTAATCGTTTTAGTGAGTGTTCGTGAGACCTGAAATGTAATTAAGATTAATCTGTTGGAATTAATCGGTTTTTGGAGATTTCTGGTGGTTCAGATCTCTGTTTGGATGTTTTGTTTGCATTTTCGGGTCAGATTTCAAATTTAGAGCATTTCTGGAAGTTTTCGTAATTTTGGAATTTTTCGAGTTTGAATCTGTTGGCAGATTTGATGACGTCATATTTTCTGTTTTCGCGTTGGCATAGCAATGGCTGACGTAAGCGTTGCTGTTGAGTATCAGTTGAGTTAGAAATCAGATGTGATGACATAAGGTTATCTGTTAACGCTTGTATTATTCTGGATGTGGACAGCAAGTTCTTGTAGCGCGAAGGAAACGGTGCCGTTTTGGTGAACGCTTGCGGGAGAGATCTGTTGCCAGCGATCAATGTTTTAGCGTTAGCGTGCTGTCTTCAGATTTGTTGACGTGTGCAAAGCTGCGTCGTTTTATTTTATGGAAACGCTGTCGTTTGGATAAGTTGGTGCGACGTCGTATTTGGTCTAGCGCTAGGGAGAGGTCTGCTTGCGTAAGGAGAGATCTGTTGTGTGTAGCGCGAGTTCTGGGAACAGACGTCAACGCTGGTCAACTCTCTCTTCAGACGCTGAGAGACCAGCAGTTGTATGCTAAGTTCTCCAAGTGCGAGTTCTGGTTGGATCGCGTCGTATTCTTGGGACATGTGATTTCAGCCGAGGGGATTTCTATAGATCCTAGCAAGGTTGATGCCTTTCTGAACTGGGAGCGTCCCAGGAATGTTTCCGAGATTCGTAGTTTCTTGGGTCTGGCTGGCTATTATCGTCGCTTCATTGAGGGATTCTCAAATATAGCAAAGCCGATGACTCAATTGACTCAGAAGGACAAGCGTTTTGTTTGGACTGAGCAGTGTGAGAATGCTTTTCAACTGCTTAAAGAGAAACTGACTACTGCGCCTGTGTTGGCTCTGCCGTCCGGAACAGGTGGATTCGTTGTTTGTTATGACGCTTTGCTTAATGGATTTGGCTGTGTTTTGATGCAGAATGGTCGAGTCATTGCGTATGCCTCGCGACAGTTGAAACCGCACGAGACTCGTTATCCAGTCCATGATTTGGAGTTAGCAGCCGTGGTCTTTGCGTTGAAGATCTGGCGTCACTACCTATATGGCGAGCAGTTTGTGGTGTATTCCGACCACAAGAGTTTGCGGTATCTGTTTTCCCAGCCTGACTTGAATATGAGAAAACGTCGGTGGATGGAGCTGCTAAAGGACTTTGACTGTGAGATCAAGTACCAGCCTGGGAAGTCGAACGTAGTGGCCGATGCCTTGAGCAGGAAGGCTAGTGAGATGCTCGCTTCGTTGTACATCTCTAGGATCAGGATCATCTTAACACTATGGGTTGGAGATTCTACCCGGCTGAAGATTGTGTGGTGGTTTCTTCTTTCCAAGTAGAGCCACAGATTGTTTCTAGTATTCGAGCGGCTCAAAGGACTGATCCTTCTATCCACGAGTTAAAGTTGAAGGTCATGGCTGGTGAACTTGAGGACTATTCTGTCTCTTCCGATGGTTGTTTGCGTCCGGGGCAGGTTGGTTGTGCCCAATTTGATTTATTTGAAGGAGGCGATTGTTGAAGTCTGCGCACTTCATTCCCTACGGTATGACCTTCTCGTTGAAGAAGTGGCGAAGCTGTACGTTGATTTTGTTGTTAGACTGCACGGTGTGCCTGTTTCGATCGTTTCCGACCGAGATCCGAGGTTTACTTCCAGGTTTTGGAAGAGTTTTCAAACAGCTTTGGGCACCAGATTGGCTATGAGCACATCGTATCACCCCCAGACAGATGGCCAATCTGAGCGAACTATCCAGACGTTGGAGGATATGTTGCGAGCTTTTGTGTTGGATTTCGGAGGTAGCTGGCAAGACGCGTCGTCTTTAGTAGAGTTTTCCTACAATAACAGCTATCAGGTGACGATTGGCATGGCGCCTTTTGAGGCTTTGTATGGTAGGAAGTGCAGATCACATTACGTCGGACCGTATGAAATTGTTGAGAGGATTGGCCCTTTAGCATATCGACTGTTGTTGCCGTCAGAGTTGTCTTCTCTTTCTGACGTCTTCCATGTTTCCATGTTGAGGAAGTATGAGCCAGATCCATATCATGTGCTTAGAACTGACGAGGTTGAGCTAGATCAGTCGTTGAGCTATCAGGAATACCCCTTGCAGATCCTAGGCAGAAAAGAGAAACAGTTGAGGAATAAGACCATTCCGTTGGTGATGGTACAATGGAGCAAGCATGGTAGGGAAGAAGCTACTTGGGAGCTGGAAGAAAAGATGCAGCGCGAGTGGCCGCATCTGTTTGAGTAGCTGTTGAGCTAAATTTCCAGTAGTTTGTAGCTTTTGGTTGTATTTCTTCCCTAGTTGTTGTTGATTGTTTGCTCAGTTATTTTGAACTCTTGGCTTGTGTTATGTGAAGTTCTGTTTTGGCTTGCTGTTGTTGAGTTGTATTTCCAGATTGCTATTCGATTTCGAGGACGAAATGCTTTTAAGTGGGGGAGAAATGTGAGACCTGAAATGTAATTAAGATTAATTTGTTGGAATTAATCGGTTTTTGGAGATTTATGATGGTTCAGATCTCTATTTGATGTTTTGTTTCGGGTCAGATTTCACATTTAGAGCATTTCTGGAAGTTTTCGTAATTTTGGAATTTTTCGAGTTTGAATCTGTTGACAGATTTGATGACGTCATATTTTCTGTTTTCGCGTTGGCGTAGCAATGGCTGACGTAAGCGTTTCTGTTGAGTATCGGTTGAGTTAGCAATCAGATGTGATGACGTAAGGTTATCTGTTAACGCTTGTATTATTCTGGATGTGGACAGCAAGTTCCTGTAGCGCGAAGGAAACGGTGCCGTTTTGGTGAACGCTTGCGGGAGAGATCTGTTGCCAGCGATCAATGTTTTAGCGTTAGCGTGCTGTCTTCAGATTTGTTGACGTGTGCGAAGCTGCGTCGTTTTATTTTATGGAAACGCTGTCGTTTGGATAAGTTGGTGCGACGTCGTATTTGGTATAGCGCTAGGGAGAGGTCTGCTCGCGTAAGGAGAGATCTGTTGTGTGTAGTGCGAGTTCTGGGAACAGACGTCAACGCTGGTCAACTCTCCTGTTGCGATCTCTGTTGTGTGCGTAGCGTGTTTCCAGCGTTTAGAGGTAGCGACCAGATTTGATGACGTGTCCTGAGCGACGCCGTTTTGTTAGCGCATGCGTTATATTGTAGAGGGATCTGTTTTTGTCGGTGCATGATTTTAACCAGATTTCAGCAGTCGCGAGATTTATTTAAGAAGGACTTGGTCTTCGATTTGAGATACCAGATCCCATACTTAGTAAAATTCTCCTAATTTTTGACCTCTGTTTCTCGAACCCTAGTACTGTTCACCGTGCGTTTCTCCGGCGAATTCCCGTCATTTCCGACCGTTGTTTGGTACGTGCGAGGTAGCGTTGGACTCCTCTCGAGAAGCTCTTCCCTTCTATACCATTCTTGGAGGCGGTTGTTGGTTAGAGCGAGATCGCGAAGTTGATGTCTTCGGCCGTGTGTTGCGTCGTTGAGGTAGAACTTCGAATTTTTGTTGAGATCTTAGTTTTAGCCTTTGTTTAAGCTTCCTGTTAGTGGTGTTGTTGGAATCAGCTGCTGGTGTGAGTGTATGACTCCCAGCCGTGCTTTCTGTGTATTAGCGTCCCTGTGATTTATGCCCTGTGTGCTCCGACAGTTTGATATCCAGATTTCTCGGGACCTTTGATTGTAGTGATTGTTGCACAGAAAGTATAAGGTACGGATCTTGAGCTTGTAATTCAGCGTGGAACCTGGCTTGGATAAATTGCGAGATGGCTGTTTATGGATTGCCGTGTAGTGTTGTTGCTCTGCGTGAGAGCGGTGTATGCTTACCGTGTGTAATTGTTGTGTTGCATATGGTTATATGTTTGTTGTTCCAGCATGTTGCATACACGCATTCCATTCAGCTATTGCAGCCTTTGTTCGTTGTTGTTTCTCTGTTTTCTTATCAGGAAGCGAGGGCGAGCGGTGATTCCGCACTCTCATTTCCCCTATGCGCCGAGTGGCTAGCTACCACAGTTCATAGGTTGGGTTGTTGATGCATCTGGTAAGGGTGGGTGAGTAGGGGTGAGTGGGTAGCACCCACATGTCCTACACTCACCGTGGCCACATATTTTGTTGCAGATTTCCGTTGAGCTGTGCATTGAGTTCTTTGGCTCCCTTCCTTGGTTGTAGCCTTCGGCTGTTAACCCTGGTTGCATGCATAGCATCTACATTTTATTCTTGCTCTTTACTGCTGTTTTATAGTTGCTCTCCGTACTGGGGTTTGGTTTGACCCCATGTCCCTCTGGGGCGTGGTTGTTTTCCATATTTGTGTTGTTTTCAGGAAACCCATGTTTTACAGCTGGCCGTGGTTTTAACCCAGCTGGTGGCGCCCCAGGAGGTGGTTAAGTATCCCAGTAGCGTATAGCATATTTATATGTATCAGTACTATTAGCCAGGGGATGCCCTGCGCTTTGTCATTGTATTATGTTGTTGGAGTCTAATACATGTTGTTGCTGTTGTTATGCTATATTGTTGGTTGTTTTTATAAACTGGGATATATATTTTGAGTATCGCTCTATTTTAAATTATAATGTTTTAAACCGTCAGGCCAAAAGCGAAAATTTTACCCACTTTTTATTAGCTTCCGCATGTGTTTGTATGTTTTACCTATTATGTGAGCACGAGGCCTGACAGTGTTGGATCGAGCGTGAGCTGTTTTGAGTGAAGCAACTTGGACGCGAGCTGTTTTGGGTGATGTGGTCTGAGTGCAAGCTGAACGGTTCGTAAGAGCGCTGAGTTGTTTTGCTAGCGCTGTGCTGTGTTGCTAATGCATGCTGCTCTGATAACTGGATCAAGCATGCTGAACTAGATCGGGCGTACTGACCTGATCGAGCTGCTGTAGGCTGATCGGGTTGTGTGCTGATCGAGACGTGCTGATCCGGTGTGAGCTGAGCTTATCTAGTGCGAGTGAGCTGGTCTGGTAGTACTATACTGTTGAGTTGTGAGGACTGATATTTATAGAGGCAATTAGTGGTTAATCAGATATGGTTAACAGTGGTTTCATTGAGATTAATCAGTTTGGAGAGTTAATCGGGTTAGTAGGGATCAACTGGTGTGAGCTGATCTGATGGCAGTGCAGATCTGAGGTTGTGCAAGCTATCCTGTAAGTACTGTGTAGTATAGCCCGTGCGGAGCTAGTGTGAACTTATATGTTCTAGTACGAGCTGGCAGTGTGGTTGCTCTGAGCTGATATCAGATTAGAGAAGTGAGGCATAAGCTGTATTTAGCTTGGGAATGTACTTGGTGTCATGAGCTTAGTACAGATCAGAGGTGTTGTGCTGTGCTGTTTGGTGAAATCAGCTTAGGAGGAAGCTAATGGTGAAGAACAAATTAGGTGAGAGCTGTTTATGGCATTCGTAGCGGGTGCGAGCTGAATGGGAGATCAAGATCTAGCGAGAGTTATTTGGAGTATGCGAGCTGACTAGTGCGTGATATGATCTATAGATGCGATCTGATACTACTGTGCATGGTGTGAAATGTTCCGTATGATCAGATCAGGTGTGAGATGATCTAGTTTCTACTGTGCTGGATAATGGGGCGATCTACGTGTGCGCGAGAGCTGATCTACGTGCGAGAGTTGTTCTGGGTGTTCGCGAACTGGTTGTGTTGTGCATGCTGAGCTCCATGCTCAAGCTGGATACAGTGTAGATTCCTATGCTGATCTGAGAGCACCGTAGACCAGATTGAAGGCTTTTAAGTTGTATATATATGACAGTAGACCAGGTGTTAGCCATTTCTTCACCACATGTCACCTTATCTTCTTCAAAAAGAGCTCGAACAGATATCTTCCCGAAACTCTTGTCACTGTTCACCCAAACTATAATTTCCCGATTTCTGGAGATTGGTCGGTCAGTTTTGAGCAAGGGTACTACCATTGGAAACCTCTCTTCAAGCTCTACTTTTCCTTACCATTTTGGAGGACGGTAGCGACCGGGATAGAGAACTCGACGAGAAGCTTCAACATTCGATTTCTAACTATTTTCGACCGAGCTGTGCTTCGGTTCATATTAGCACTTGTATTGTGGTTTCTGGCATGAATTCTCAGCCCTGAACTGTTGGACGATAGCTGTCATTGATAGTGGTGTGTTATGTTCTGGACGTGAGCTTAAGATTGTTGAAAGATACGGATGGAACGAGTATTTTACAGCCTTGTAGAGTGGGAATTGTGTAATATGTATTTTATGTGCAGTGTGGGTATGTGAATTTACATGTTGTATTTGAGTATATGTTGTATCGATCATTGCATAACAACAATGTGTGTATTTGTCATGGATTCATGCATTTATTTTGAGCTTGATGTCGATTGATTGATAACCACTGCATGGATTCGATCTGATTTTCCTTCCGAGATCTTGATGATGTTGATTCAGAGACTCTCATGGAGTGGTGTTGATCAGCACACTCACGATTTAGTGCAACTGAGGATGCACCGGGACCTGTCGCTGGCCGAGGGATGGTTGGAGCATATGGAAGGACTGTTTGACAGAGTGCATTATGACGAAGAGAGGAGACTGAGCTTGGCCACATTCCAGTTGAGAGATCATTCACAGTTCTGGTGGAAGGGTGCTTCCCGAGCTATGGGAGAGAGTGTGGTGATCTTTTGGGAGAGTTTCTGTGCCGCCTTTTGTCAGGAGTACATTCTGGAATCGTACTACAATTCCAAGGAACTGGAGTTTAATAACTTGGTGCAAGGAAATTTGAAGGTTATCCTAATGTTGTGAATAGAGCGATCGACATTGAGGAGGGTCTTTTGAATAGGCATCTCAGGTGCAGCCGCCAGCTAGATAGGGTTTTTAACCTGTGCCTTCTGGGATGTTTTCTCCCCAGCCTTCACAGGCATCGTCGTCGTCAAGTCAACAGAGGTTCAAATCGAGAGGGAAGCAATTCAAGAGGACATGTTTTGAGTTCTTCTGGCTCGAATACTTCCGGTGGAGTGAGTTCTAGGGCAATGTTCTGTTAACAGTGCGGAGGCGGGTATTTGATTTATCAGTGTCCTGGAGTTCAGGGCGCTTGCCATATCTGTGGGCAAGTCGAGCACTTTGCGAGAGTGTGTCCTTCTGTTAGGGGACAGCACTCCAATCTGTCACAGCAGGGTTCGACTGGAGGTGCTTCGTGGAGACTGTATCCCCTTACTCAGTCTCAGCCATCAGGTTTTCAGCCACCAGAGGCGTCTAGGTTCAGAGGGCCTTACTCAATCTCAGTTACCCCAGCAAGCTCAGGTGAATGCCTTGACTAGGGAGCAAGCTGATGATATGCCCGGAGAATTTATGTAGGTACATGCCTTATTTTGATTATCCTGCACGAGTTTTTTTGACACTAGAGCATCACACTCTGTTAGGATCGCAAAAAAATCTAGGGAGTTCCGGTGGGGGGGGGGAATGAACTCCTTTGCTACTTTTTGCTTGAAAAGTTATCTTCAAAATATTTTACTGCTCAATGCAAACCTCAAAGCCATTGGTATTGTTTCGGAGAGCATGGGGGTAGCTCTCGCCGTGACGGTTCCGTCAGGAGAGGAGTTGACGACGACCAGTCTCGTGCAGGGTTTGACGAAGACGTTTCAGGAGCACGCGGTCAGAGAATATTTGGTCGTTTTGCTGATGATGGGATTCGACATCATACTAGGCATGGATTGGCTGATAGAGGTTGGAGCAGTGATAGACTTTCAGAGGAGAACAGTGTCTACCAGACCGCCAGGGCAGGAGGCTTTCTTATTTGAGGCAGTTAGGAGGCCGTGGAAGCCCATATTTATATATTTCCTTTAGGCCAGGAAGCTAGTTGAGCACGATATCAGGCATTCTTGGCCAGCGTTACCACTTCTGGAGATTCAGCATGCCCTTCACTATCTGATGTGGAGGTAGTCAGAGATTATGCAGATGTCTTCCCTGATGATGTAGTGGGAGTTCCACCGGAGCGAGAGGTGGAGTTATCTATTGAGCTGATGCCAGGGACAGTGCTCTCTAAGGCACCTTATCGATTAGCTCCTATCGAGATGAAGGAGCTTAAGGAGCAGATCCAAGAGTTGCTCGATAAGGGATTCATTCGCCCTAGCTTTTCTCCATGGGGCGCACCAGTGTTGTTTGTGAAGAAGAAGGATGACAGCATGAGATTGTGCATTGACTACCGAGAACTGAATCGAGTTACAGTGAAGAATAATTACCCACTCTCGAGGATTGAGGATTTATTCGATCAGTTGCAGGGAGCTTCGGTATTCTCGAAGATTGATATGAGATTGGATACCATCAGCTAAGAGTTAGAGAGGAAGACGTGTCCAAGACTGCTTTTAGGACACGCTACAGCCACTACGAGTTCTTGGTGATGCCGTTTGGCCTGACGAATGCCCCAACAATTTTCATGGATCTGATGAACAGGGTATTCAGGCAGTATCTAGACCAGTTCATTATAGTTCATCGATGACATCCTGGTCTATTCGAGGAGCTTAGAGGAGCATAGGCAGCACTTGCAGACGACTTTGCAGACTTTGAGGGAGCATAGATTGTATGCCAAGTTCAGCAAGTGCGAGTTTTGGCTGGAGCAGGTGGCATTCTTAGGGCATATTGTGTCGAGAGATGGGATTTCAGTTGACCCATCGAAGGTGGAATCTGGCTATCATCAGCTGAGAGTTAGAGAGGAGGATGTGTCCAAGACTTATTTTCGAACACGCTACGGCCACTACGAGTTCTTGGTGATGCCATTTGGCCTGACGAATGCCCCAACGATTTTCATGGATCTGATGAATAGGTTATTCAGACAGTACTTAGACCAGTTCATCATTGTTTTCATCGACGACATTCTGGTCTATTCGAGGAACTTATAGGAGCATAGACAGCACTTGAAGACAGCCTTGCAGACTTTGAGGGGACATAGATTATATGCCAAATTCAGCAAGTGCGAGTTTTGGCTGGAGCAGGTGGCATTCTTGGGTCATATTGTGTCGAGAGATAGGATTTCAGTCGACCCATCTAAGGTAGAGGTAGCGCAGAACTGGGGGATTCCAAGGAATGCAGCGGAGATTCGCAGTTTCTTGGGCTTATCAGTTTATTATCGAAATTTTATCAAGGGCTTCTCCTCTATTCAGTGCCCTTGACAACCCTGACCAAGATGAATGCGAAGTATGTGTGGAGTCCTGAGTGCCAGAGGAGCTTTGATCAGCTGAAGGAGGCCCTTACTTCAGCACCAGTGTTAGCTATGCCAGTGGACCACGAGGAGTTTGTGGTTTATACAGATGCTTCTCTGAGAGGCTTGGGTGTAGTATGATGCAGGGTGGTAAGGTTATTGCATATGCGTCGAGGCAGCTGAAGAATTATGAGCAGAACTATCCGATGCACGACTTGGAGCTTGCAACAGTGGTGTTTGCGTTGAAGAATTTGAGGCACTATTTGTACGGCGAGAAGTGTCAGATATTCACTGGCCACAAGAGCCTCAAGTACTTCTTCACCCAGAAGGAGCTGAAAATGAGGCAGCGCAGATGGTTAGAGTTGGTGAAGGACTATGACTGTGAAATTAGCTACCATCCGGGTAAGGCTAAAGTAGTGGCAGACTCTTTGAGCCAAAATACTGCAGTAGTGGCGTGTTTTTCAGTTGAGAGGTCACTACAGGTTGAGATTCAGAGATTCGGACTAGAGTTCTATTCAGGATGCTGTGCGCCGAGTTTAGCAGCCCTCACAATTCATCCGACTCTTCGAGAGTGGATCAGAGAGGGGCAGACCTCCGATGAGCAGTTACAGCAGTGGAGGCAGCGTGATGAGGACAGAGGACGAGGTCTGTATGTTAGAGTAGATGCCCACTAGCCAACTTGTGGCGTGTGGGTTTATAGACTCTTGTATGAAACAATCTTTATATATTATATTCGCATTTATTATATGGCATTCTTTACTTTCATTGTATGTATGATGATTTACAATTGCGTTGAGTAAAGACCTAGAATGCACTAAAGCGTGTGTTAGATGTGATAGTGGGTATGACGGCTATCATGAAACACATCTAATAGTCGCTGTGTATTCTGAACATGTTCCTAGTCGATTGGGCCGTCAAAATGAGGATAAGGCCGCCCGAGTTCGAGACTAGTATCTGCGATGCGAAGTACCATGTTTCATTGGTAGGGAACATTGTGATGTTCTGAGCATGCAGATAGATAGTGACCTGGTGATCTATCGAACTACCCTCGTTCGGACTTTCCAAGTGGTTACCATTTGTCGAGTGGATAAATTTGATTTAAAACTTATATCAAGATAAATGTTTATTCGATAAACTAAAGGGTATTTAAAATTGTTTAAATTAACCCTACCTTCCGTCAACAATGGGTGTACGTCGATGCTACCCGTATACATGGCCCGGCTCATATTATTGAGGGGGTCATGTATGCCGGAAAGCTGTCCACGCCATTGACAACTGTTGTGAGTCGGCTGGAACTCCCTTTAACGTTGGCTCATAATATTGGGGACGTTAAGGGGACCGTCCTTCACGACTCGACATTGATGGGTCAATCTTGACACGTGATAGTAAACGGCGTCATATTATTGGGCCCTTACTGGACGTGAGGTGAATACATGGAGGTTGCACCGGCTGCAATCGAAAACTAACTTTCGGGGGTCATGGATGGCTGATATTATTCGGGTCCATGGTCGCTTGATTGGGCTCCGTGTACCCACTAAAGAAACCTGTTTTCTCGATTTCATTAGAGGGTGGTGAAATCGTTAAAATAGTGGGAGGGTAATTCATAAAACTAAATGACCATGTTTTATGTCTTAGCTTATATCTTATATAGTTAGTAATGCATGTCTGTTTTCTTTTCAGTATAACTGCTTTATAAAATGGTTTCGATGAAAAACCCGCTCGCTGCTATACTGGATAGCAACAGGTTCATCGGTCTGAACTACCAAGACTGGCTCCGCGACCTTAATCTTGTATTGGCTTCGGAGAAGCTCCTCTATACGATAGAGAAGTGTCCTCCGGAGGAAACCCCTGCCGATATCAGCCCTGATGAGCTGATTACGCTTAACCAATGGCGTGACGACGAGGTTAAAGCTCGGTGCTATGTGATGGCATCGATGTGCAATGAAATGCAACGGCGCTTTGAGAAGACAAAGTATGCCTCTGCCATACTTTTTCATCTCAAGGAACTGTACGGGGAGAACTCTCGACATGAGAGGTTCACGGCTGTCAAGGAGCTGATGACAAGCCGCATGCACGATGGGACTTCGGTCCGTGAGCATGGGGTTCGTATGATTGGGCTCGTTGAAAAGCTGTCAGGCCTTGATATCGCGCTTCCACATGAGCTGTCTGTGGATTTACTTCTCCTCTCGCTACCCGCTGCATTTGACCCCTTTGTGGTCAAATTCAACATGAACAAGCTGGAAGCCACCCTTGAAGAGGTGGTGAACATGCTTGTAGTGTTTGAGGGTGTTGGGGTATCCGGATCCGCCCCCCGGCAGGCAGCGGAAGAACAATCAAAAAGGAACCGGGAGGCGTTCAATACGAAAATTAAAACTACATGTATCGACATACATAGGGTGTTTCAGACGTGTTACCTCGCTGGCACTTGTGCCTGGCTCCAACCGGTGTTTCAAGAACCCGGCGCTTCTCGGTAGATTGCGGTAGATACGCCAATCCGGTCCACGACTAGATCCGAGATTCCTTCGTCAGACTGCACTAGAAGTCCTGACGAGATCAGCACGATCGGATTCTCCTCGAAAAACTAGGCCGGAACAAAATTCCGGCGAAGTTGGGCGGCGGCGGTCGGCGAGAGAGGAGAAGGGAGGCGGCGGCTCACGCTAGGGTTAGGTTTAGTGTAGAGTTAATGAGGTCAATCAATTCATTAAGTCCAATAATCAACATTAAATAGACTTAAGGTGGACTTGGGCCGGTCCAACGGGCCCGGGTCCAAATGACGATATCTATCGCTGTGACTTCATCGTAACTCCGATCGCCGATCAGATTGGATCGACTCCTACATGCATCGGGGTCTCACCCAATCCCGACGCCTGGTGACCCCAAGTGAGTCGGCAAACGGGTCAAAGTGAGATGCCTATCATGTAGAGTCTCAATGAAGTTTCGAGTCGTGAGAACTAATCAGTACAACCAAGACCTCGGACTTATCCACTCGACAAATGGTAACCACTTGAAAAGTCCGAAGGAGGGTAGTTCGATAGATCACCGGGTCACTATCTATCTGCATGCTCAGAACATCACAATGTTCCCTACCAATGAAACATGGTACTTCGCATCGCAGATACAAGTCTCGAACTCGGGCGGCCTTATCCTCATTTTGACGGCCCAATCGACTAGGAACATGTTCAGAACACACAGCGACAATTAGATGTATTTCATGATAGCCGTCATACCCACTATCACATCTAACATACGCTTTAGTGTATTCTAGGTCTTTACTCAACACAATTGTAAATCATTACACACATAATGAAAGTAAAGAATGCCATATAAAAGAATGCGAATATCATATATAAAGATCGTTTGTACAAGAGTCAATGAAAACCCACACGCCACAAGTTGGCTAGTTGGGCATCTACTCTAACAGAGGGGACTATAAAGAAGGACAAACCCGTCCTCCTTCTGGGTTCTTCTTCCTCTGCGAAGAAGGGGCCCAGACGCAAGAGCAAGAAGCGTTCTGCTCCTGCGAAAGAGGAAAAGTCTGCCAAGAAGCCAAAGGTAAAGGCTTCTAAGCCAAACAAGAGCGATGACGTTTGCCACCACTGCCACAAGGCAGGGCATTGGAGGAGGAACTGCAAGGAGTACCTCGAGCAGTTGCGAACTGCAAAAGGTATTCTATATTAAAATAAATATGTCTCTAAATTCAACTTCTTGGGTACTTGATACCGGATGTGGATATCATATCTGCAATGATTTTCAGGTGATGACAAGAAGTCGACGTCTTAGAGAGGGTGAGACCCACTTGAGGCTAGGCAATGGAGCAAGAGTTGCTGCAGTAGCTATAGGAGATATTTATTTATTTCTGTCTTCAGATTTTAAGTTGTTGTTACGAGACGTTTTATTTGTTCCTGAATTGATTAAAAACATTATTTCTATTATCGAAGCACACACAACAACAATTATAATGAAGTCTCGGTGATGGGGATGAACTGAATGTTCATCCGTTGGACCCGGGCCCGTTGGGCCGGTCCAAGTCCACCTTTTAATTCTACTTAAGGTAGAATTAAGCCAAGACTTAATACACTTAACACTCACAACTCAACCCTAAACCTAGATTGGCCGCCGCCCCCTCTCCTCTCTATAAGACGCCGCCGCCGCTTCGCCGGAAAATTTTTTCCGGCCTAGTTTTTCGAGGAGAATCCGTCCGTGCAGATCTCGTCACGCCTTCTAGTGCAGGGTGACGAAGGAGTCTCGTATCCGGTCGTGGACCGGATTGGCGATATCTACCGCAATCTACCGTGAAGAGCCGACGTTATTGTAACTACGGTTGGAGCCAGGCACAAGTGCCAGCAAGGTAGTGTTTTGAACACCCTATGAATGTCATAATTGTGAATTGTTATTATCGTATTGATCGTCTCCCGGCGTCTATTTTTCTGTTCTTCCGCTGCCGTCCCGGGGGGCGTGATCCGGATCCCCAACACTGTATACTGTTGAGGATGGGATAGTCCGTTTCAGAGGCCGTATGTGGGTGCCGAGCACTGGACAGTTGAGAGCCGAGATCTTATCTGAGGCTCATGCATCGACGTACTCCATCCACCCAGAGAGTACGAAGATGTACAGAGATTTGTAGACTTTGTACTGGTGGCCAGGGATGAAGAAGGACATTGGGAGATTCGTGTCTGAGTTCTTGACTTTTCAGCAGGTCAAGGTAGAGCATCAGCGATCGGCAGGGTTGTTGCAGCCACTTCCCATTCCTGAGTGGAGTGAGAGCATATTACGATGGATTTCGTGGTTGGATTGCCTAGGAGTCCCAGAGGGTTCACTATTATACGGGTGAATGTGGCAGACTCACCAAGTCAGCGCATTTCTTACCGGTGAAGACTACTTTCACCCTGACGCAGTATGCAGAGCTTTAAATCCGAGACGTGGTCAGACCGCATGGCATACCAGTCTCAATATTGTCAGACAGAGACACCAGATTCACATATGCGTTTTGGAGGAGCTTAAATGCCGCCTTGGGGACGAGATTGTCGTTCAGTACAACATTTCATCCGCAGACAAAAGGACAGTCAGAGAGGGTCATTCAGATTTTGGAGGATTTGCTGAGAGCTTGCGTCATAGATTTTCAGGGTACGTGGGACTCGAGATTGTCGCTGGTAGAGTTCACGTACAACAACAACTTTCAGGCATCGATAGGGATGGCTCCGTATGAGGCGCTGTACGGGAGGAGATGCAGATCTCCCGTACACTGGGACGAGGTAGGTGAGAGAGTGTCTACTAGGCCGGAGTTAGTATAGCAGACATCGGACAGTGTGACGAGGATTCGGGATAGGATGAGGACAGCCCAGAGTCATCAGAAGAGTTATGCTGATCAGAGACGACGAGATCTGGAGCTAGCTATGGGAGATCATGTGTTTGTGAGGATATCGCCCATGGAGGGCGTGATGCGCTTTGGCCGGAGAGGCAAGCTTAGTCCTAGGTTTATTGGACCGTTCGAGATTCTGGAGAGGGTTGGTACTCTGGCTTACCATGTAGCGTTACCACCCAACTTAGCAGCAGTGCATAATGTCTTCCATATCTCGATGCTGCGGAATTATGTTCCGAATCCATCTCATGTGTTGGATTTCAAGCCGCTCCAGTTGGGACCAGATTTATCTTTTGAGGAACGACCCGTTCAGATTATAGCTAGGGAGGAGCGCAGGCTGAGAGCGTGGAGTTTCCGATGGTCAAGGTCCGGTGGCAGAATCACTCGGAGGATGAAGCTACCTGGGAGACTGAGGCCGATATGTGGACGCGCTACCCGGAGTTATTTGGTACGTACTCAATTTCGGGGACGAAATTCCTATAAGGGGGGGGGGGAGAGTTGTAACGCCTAGAAATTTCCTGACTACGTAGAAATGAGTGCATGACTTGGGGGAAAATATTTTAGATGATTACATGCCATTTTATATGATTTATTTATGATTTTATGCTGCATGATATGCATGTGTTATTTTTCAGCCTGCTTGAGTTACAGATGCGTGGACGAGATTAGGGCCTACCAGAATGAAAATAATTTGAGATTTTTAAGTTATGATATATTTAAGAATGAAATTATTTTATTTTAAGCAACAATTTCTGAAAATTTGAGTTTTATGATTATTTTGAAGGGAACCCGTTTTTGCCTATACGGGCTGGTATATTGGAATTTTAAGGTGTTTTAAATTTAGAGGAGGCTTCAATTTCGAAATTCAAACCCTTTTCATACTTAATTAAATCATAGGGGTCAATTATGTCACATTGTATTATTTCTAAACACAAATTTTAATCAAACCTAGCCCCCTAAACATCAAACAGCCGTCCTCCCCTTACCCTCCAACACAAAAATTCGAAATTCCTCCATTATTGGTGAATCTTGGAGATCCAAATCCGGTGGTGCCCCGATCTCGCGTCTACAACGTCGTAACTTGCAGATTCACCTCTTCTACAAACCATGCATGTGATATCAACTTCTTTTCTCACCATTTAAACTATATTAGAATTTTTTTCATAAAATTTGGTGTGAATTGAATGTGTTTTATATCCAGATATATCTCCTTGTTCAAGTTTCATGCATGACACGAAAGTGCTTTCACGTTTCTCGACTTTATCTCATGTTGTTTCGATTTGTGAAAGGTCCAGGGGTCATGGCTCATGGCTAGATCGATGAGTGAGATTCTAGGAGGTTCATGGTGGTCCGTAGGTGATGATAAGTTTTCTAGATCATGACTGGATCGGGACTTGACGTGAGGCCACACGGTATCACACGCCGTGGGTGGGCTGCCCGATTCAGGTGCGTTGTTCGTGAGGTGTGGTGCACGATTGGGGGCGTGGTTGGTTCCTATGGGACCGGCTGGACCTGGGGGTGGTCCAGCCGACGGGGCTCTGACCAGGGTGGCCGGAGCAGGGAGGTCGACGTGTGTTTGTGACGGCTGGTCGCGGCGGGGTCGAGGTGAACATTGCATGGGAGTAGGGATTTTGGCGGTTGGTTCGGTTCAATTGAACCGGTTGATTGGTTCGGTTGGACGGGTCGATTAGCCGAGTCTCGAGTCAAAATATTTTAAAGTTGATCCGAGTTATTTTAATTACGGACCGGTTATTTTTAATTTTAAGTCAAAGGTCCAATTTTAAAGAAAATAGCCAGATGTTTTAAAATGGAGTCAAAAATTTTAAAATAATTAAAGTTATGCTTATTTTTATGTCTTTAGTCAAAATTGGAGTCTTTTGATTTTTAATTAAGTCAAAATTGATTTTTGGATTTTAAATTGGTCAAAATCGGTCTTTTGGTCAAAATCGGCTTTTGGGATAAAAAATTGATTTAAATTGATTTTAAAATAAAAATTGATTTTAAATAAGTCAAAATTGATTTTAATTAGTAAAAGAAGATTTGGAATTTGTCAAAATTATCCTTGATTTTTAAAGTCAAAATGTAATTAAAATAGGCAACATTTTAAAAAAGGGGTGAACATTCGTTTCATCGGCTAAGTTAAGTGTACTGTTTAGTCTAGAAGTAGTGGGCCAGGCTCCTGAACCATTCCTTGACCGAAGTAGAAAAATATAGAAGTCCGTAAATGTATAATTAATTATATATGTAGTATGCTATGTACGTAAAGGTTTTAAAGGAAAGAATTAATTATACATTAATGGGATAAGCTTTTAAACTTGCATAATTTTTACGAAATGCATGCATCATGAATGTTTTATGAATGCTAAATGCATGTTCTTTTAAAAGACAAAACCCGAGGGATTGAATGATTTGTGACAACTTATGATGAATGTATGATGAGCTTATGGATCCATGTGTGATATCATGGTGAAGTGGCGACTTTGAGCTTATGGATCCATGTGTGATATCATGGTGAAGTGCCAGCTTATGGATCCACGTGTCGATATCGTGGTGAAGTGGAAACATATATGTGTGACATATAGGGCTCCCGGCTCGAGGTCGGGTGAACTACACCGCCACGTACGTTGGTTTATAGATTGATCAATTGACTATGGTCACACTTCAGGATACGACTCATATGTTTTTCATGTTACGTTATGTCATGCCTTATATATGTTATATGTTATGTTATGATATGAAATGTATGAAGCAATGTTTTAAAATCATGCACGCATTCATGTTTTAACGTTATTTTATTACAAGTATGTGCCTGCATGCGATTTTATTAGTATGTACCTTGTTATGATATACGATAGAGCATGCTGAGCCTCTTGGCTCACTAGGTTTAAATGGTGCAGGTGTTGATCCTGCTGACTTTACACCGACTGGCGGTGAGGACATCTGAACGCCTGTTGCAGCAGTACCCCTTGACCGCAGCAATGTATTTTTGAGATGATACAGTTTTGGATGTTGGTTTTAAACTGGTTTACTTTAAGTGTTTTACTCAGTTGATCGTATACCGTATGGATGTTTTAACGTTTTTAAATATTCATTTCCTTTTTTATCTATGTTTGGAGTATGAATGAGAAATGTTTTAAAAGGGAACGAGCCACACTTTAAGTTTAAGTATTCCGCACATGTTTTAAAAAAAATTTTTTAGAGTTTGGTTCGTTTCATTAGCGCTTACAGATATCAGTTTAGGAGTGATTCTATCAAATCAGATCAGATCAATCTTGTGCTTATTACTGGATAAATTATCGGATGCTATTTCTGGACCTAACGGTATTATTCCTGTGATTCTGGTATGAAGAATGGCAAGTTATTCAAAGATGGAAAGAAGATCAACTAGCCGATACAATAAATCATTTTAAGATTGATAGAGCTGAAGATCTCTATATATAGGTCGATGAACAGAAGCAACAAACGACACATACACGAACTTTTGAACATACAGAATTCTGCAAACGCTCAACAAAGTTTTAGGCAACATACTGTTACGCTACAGAATTTACATCGCACAAAAGCTCTCTGTTCATCATCATCTTCGTTACAACATGCTCTCAAAAGCTTCCGAGTTATATTCATTTGAGTTGTAACCACTCTGTGGTATTGTGTCTTGATTGTAAATCATAACAGGAGCTGCTGTAATCAAATCTTCTAGTGGAATTCTTCCTGTTCAAGGAAGAAGGGGAGACATAGTGAGACCCGAAAGTTTATTAGATTAATTGAGTTAATTAATCGGGTTTAGCATAGACCAGATTTGGCTTGAACAGATCTGCGATGGACCAGCTTTGAGCTGGTATGCTTGGTGAAGTAATCGGGTCAGTATTCTTGTCAGGCCCCGTGCTAATCACTCAAGATTAACGCACAAACAAGCACATAATTACGGAAGCGTAAAATCGGGCTTAAAAATTTTCGAATTAATTTGGGCCTGAACTCAATTCGTCATTCAAAATATCAATAATCGAAATACGAGTTAAATCGAACTCAGGCAAAACAGGTAACATAAAATCCCAAATAAGGTACAGATCCCCATATACAAATAAACACAGGGCATCCCCTGGTACAATACATAATACAATATATAACTGGGACTCAAGGGAATGGGGATCGCCCAGCTGGTGCTCAACTCTGTCCAGCTTGGTTATCTGAAGATCCTGCAAATGGGTAACACAGACCCAAAAGACACAAAATCAGGAAAAGAAATACGAGGTCAAGCCTCAGTACGAAGAGCCATCAAAACAGCAAATCATGCAACATGCTATAAATCAATGCTATGAAATGCATAAGGCTATCAAGGAAATCAGTAATCAAGACCAGCATATCAACTGGCAAATCATCTCAAGTCAAGCCTCTATACCCACATAGTGTATCAACCGGGGAAATCATAGGTCCGTGATCTTCAGGGCCCGTCAGCCCATCACAGCTCGGTGGTAGACACTCGAATCCGATAGTCACCACTCCGATGATAGCGTTGGACTTTTCAGGCACGATACATCAGTCGGCCAGTCACAACGTGGCTCTCAATCGGGACATCAATCAATCAATATGGCTCAAGATGTATGCATGAATGCCATTCAATAATCAATTTTAAATGCATACAATGAAAATACGTGAAAACAGAACATCAATAACCAAATGAGGTAAAAATCTGCTCACGTAATTCAGTCATCAATTCAACACAGAATTCATAACACGAAATATAGCCATGTCCACACTCAAAGCTGTTTAGGCTGCTCAATTCGTACCTCACAGCTTCAATCTACCTCAACAGATTTCTCAAAGGCACGGCTGAACTCAGCCCACGCAAACCAGCTTTCTCCTAGCTTCGCTAATCACGGCAGAAGTTGTCCTGAACTTCAAATCCAAAGCTAACAAAAGCTGCAGAAGTCTCGGGTTCACTTAGCGAAGAAAATCAAACAACACTGCTACTTCACAATCTTCTCCAAGGTCGAACTACACCTCAAATGGGTAGCAATCGAAAGATCAAGTCACAACGAACTCAGAGCCACCAAAATCATTCAAAACAACGGCTGAAATCGACAGAAATCTAAAGAAGAAATGCTCGGGTTCTAAAATAATCAAACATCGAAACAGTAGGAATCTCACGACAGAAACCAGCTTTTGCTCTCAACATAAATCAGCAGCAACCATCAGTCGTTGCATTTTTCTTCATGCACCAAAACAACGCCGCATCAACTAATCAAAACGACGCCGCAGCGCCCAACAGCTGATGACAGATTTCTTTGGAAACAACCAGCAGCTGGTCACAAAGCGTTATACCCAAAAAACGCTGCGTTCCAACTTAACAAAACTACGTCGCCTCGCTATCAGCAGCTGGTCACTCAAACCAACGGCTGGTAACTCGACTGAATCAAGTCTCTCACAATCGCAACTGCTGATTTGCGCTACAATATCAGCAGTCAACACCAAAAAGTTGACCAACACGTGTCGCTTTCTAGTTAATCCTCGCACCCACGCCTCTGCTGCCAACAGGTTCCTATTCAAGAGCTACTACTGAAATAGCGAAACGACGATGCATCACTCACTCGCAACAGTACCGCTGACTTGCGTTGACTTCTGAAATGCGCTACACCTGATTCCTTGCATTAGCACGACATCTGATTTTCAAAAAACGACCGCGTATCACTCCCGCGCCATCAACAACTGATCAGACTTCACCTGCTGCGCTACAGTAGAACACTGACATCTGAATTGCGCTACTGCTTAAACCAACAGCTGAATTCTCGTGCAACTCACTTCTGTGCAACTCTAAACCGAATCTGAACACCCAGAATTCATAATTCCGTGAAAAATCTTAATCCAAAAGCTGATTAGCCATTAAATCATACTTAACAGATTTCTAGTTCTCACACTCTCCCCCACTAGAAATCGATTTCGTCCTCAAAATCAGTTAAGTCCTCAAATCAAAATCACAACAGCAAAATATCTTATTCATGACACACTATACTAGACACCATTCCTAATATACTCATACCAATCTGCCTAGTAAATCTCAATACCAAACAGAATTCAGTTCAGCAGCAACATCACTCATTTCACAAAAAAAAAACTCGATCAAGTTAGAAGTTACCTGAACCGCTGCTATAGCTCAAACAGATGAGGCCACTCTTGTCTCTTCTTTTCCTCAACTTCCCAGGTAGCTTCTTCACGTCCATGCTTGCTCCATTGGACCATCAACAACGGTATTATCTTGTTCCTCAACTGCTTCTCCTTCCTATCTAGAATATGCATTGGATATTCCACATAGCTCAAGGCAGAATCCAGCTCAACTTCGTCAGTTCTCAACACATGGGATAGATCTGGCTCATATTTTCTCAACATTGACACATGAAAAACGTCATGTATCGCTGCTAAATCATCAGGAAGCCTCAATATATAAGCCAACTATCCAATCCGCTCAACAATATCAAAAGGACCAACGAATCTAGGAGCCAATTTGCTCTTAAATATGAATCTCATAACACTCTTGAAAGGAGAAATCTTAAGAAACACGCGATCGCCAACCTCAAACTCTAACGGTCTGCGTCGCTTATTAGCATAGCTAGTAAATCTATCTTGTGCAGCCTTCAACCTACTCCGAATCAAATCAATCTGATCTTTCATGTGCTGCACAAACTCAGGGGTATAAAGCTGTTTCTCACCAAATTCTACCCAACAGATCGGAGATCTACACTTACGAACATACAAAGCTTCATATGGGGCCATCCCGATAGTCACTTGGTAGATGTTGTTATGTGAAAAATCGAATAAGGACAACGAGTCCTGCCAGCCACCACTGAAATCCATCACCACTGCACGCAGCATATCTTCTAAAGTCTGAATGGTCCTGTCAGACTGACCATCTGTCTGTGGGTTATAGGCTGTACTCATAGCCAATCTCGAACCCATCGTTGCCTGCAAGCTCTTCCAAAATCGAGATGTGAACCTTGGATCTCTATCGGACACTATCGAAACAGGCACTCCATGCAATCTAACCACATGGTTGACATACAGCTTCACCATTTTCTTCATCGAACACCTCACATCATAGGGAATGAAATGGGCTGACTTCGAGAGTCGATCAATCACCACCCAAATCGCATCGCATCCCCTACTCGATCGAGGTAAATGAGTCACAAAATCCATGGCGATGTGCTCCCAATTCCACTGAGGCACTTCTAAACTCTGCAACAATCCACCAGGTCTCATCCTCTCAGCCTTGACCTGCTGGAAATTCAAACACTTAGCAAAAAAACCAGAAATATCGCTCTTCATACCTGCCCACCAGTAGTGAGACTTCAAGGCATGGTACATCTTCCTCTCGCCCGGATGCACACTATACTGACTACAATGCGCTTCATTCATGATAGTTTCTTTCAAGTCAATTAGGTTCGGAACCACCAATCTCCCTCGAAATCTCAGACACCCATCAGAAGCAACAGAAAAATCTTCAGACTGACCACTTCGGCCTTTAATCCTCAACTCATGGATATAGGGATCAGTCCTCTGCGCTTCCCTAATGTCACTCACAATCTGCGGTTCTACCTGAATCGAAGAAAACATGAAGTACTGATCACCCGGCTGAAATCTCCAACCAGAAGTACTCAACTGTTCGTAGACTCTCGAGACACTCAAAGATGCTAACATATCAGGATGGGCTTTCCTACTCAAAGCATCGGCTACTAAGTTCATTCTCCCAGGCTGATACTGAATCTCACAGTTAAATCCTTGAGCAACTCCATCCAACGACGTTGCCTCATATTCAAATCTGACTGCGTGAAGATATATTTCAAACTTTTGTGGTCGGTGTACACCACAAACTCTTCACCATACAGGTAGTGTCGCCAAATCTTCAAGGCAAACACAATCGCAGCCAATTCTAAATCATGGACAGGGTACCTCGTATCGTGAGGCTTCAACTGTCGAGACGCATACGCAATCACGTACCCGTTCTGCATCAGAACACATCCCAATCCATTCAGAGAAGCATCGGAGCATAAAACAAATCCTCCAAATCCAGATGGTAGAGCCAAAACAGGAGCAGTAGTCAACTTCTCCTTCAACGTCTGAAAACTAGACTCGCACTCGTCAGTCCAAAAAAACCTCCTATCCTTCTGAGTCAACTGAGTCATAGGCCTGGCTATTGAGGAGAACTTCTCGATAAAACGCCTGTAATAGCCAGCCAATCCCAAAAAGCTACGGATCTCGGACACACTCCTAGGTCTCTCCCAGTTAAGAACTGCTTCGACCTTACTCGGATTGATCGAAATCCCTTGCGCTGAAATCACATGACCCAAAAAGATAATTTGTCCAGCCAAAATTTACACTTTCTGAACTTGGCGTATAATTGCGATTCTCTCAATCTTTGCAACACCAATCTCAGATGCTCCTTATGCTCTCTCAAACTCCTCGAATACACCAAGATGTCATCTATGAAGACAATCACGAACCGATCGATGTATTCACTGAAGACGCGATTCATCAAATCCATGAAAATAGCTGGGGCATTCGTCAACCCAAACGGCATCACAAGAAACTCATAATGCCCATATCTCGTCCGAAAAGCTGTCTTCGCCACATCAGCGTCTCTAATCCGCAACCGGTGATAGCCAGAGCATAAATCAATCTTCGAGTACACCATCGATCCTTGCAACTGATCGAACAAGCCATCAATCCTTGGCAAAGGATACTTGTTCTTCACCGTCGCTTTGTTCAACTGCCGAAAATCAAACACATCCTCATAGATCCATCCTTCTTTTTCACAAAAAGAATCGAAGCTCCCCAAGGCAACATACTCGGTCTGATGAGTCAAGCGCATAGATCATAAATCCAGCATTATCCAGCGATAACAGGCTAAACATCTCCATGGCAGACACCAGTGGAATCTTCGACCTCGAATCCGTGCCGTAGAAATCCCACTTCTCACCCGAATCAGGGCAAAATCTCACCACACCATGGAAACAGTCAACAGTAGCCTTATAGCTAGACAACACATCCATTCCCAAAATGCAATCAAAATCCCTCATCTCCAAGACAATCAGATTCGCCACTATCACATTTTGTATCAAATCGAATCACACTATCTACCACGATCTCACGGGACATCACCCACACACCAGTAGGAGTAGATACAGATACGACATCACACAGTGGGGTAACTCTCAACCCACACCCATGCACAAACCATGCAGAAACAAAGGAGTGTGACGCTCCTGTATCAATTAAAACTCTCGCAGGAAAACCAAAGATAGAACATGTGCCTGCGATAAACATTCCAGGTGTCTCCTCAGCCTGCTCTCTCGTCAAGGCATTCACCTGGGCCTGCTGCGGTATCTGAAACTGAGATCTAGAAGGTCCTCCAAACCTAGATGGCTCATGGGGTTGGAATCCAGATCGCTGGGTCAGAACAGGAAACTGCGGTCTCTGTGAAGAACCACCAGCCGAACCCTGCTGCGAAGGAACCGAAGTCTGTCCCCTCAGCAAAGGGCATACTCTCATAAAATGTCTAGGCTGCCCATAGTTACGACAAGACCCCTGAACTCCTCGACACTGCGAAGTAGGATGCTTCCCTCGGCACTATCCACAAGACATACCGTCAGAACCACTGCTACCAGAACTCACGGAACCAGAGGAACTAGAATTCTCCTTCTTCTTGATCTTCTTCCCTCGAGGTCTAAACTGTTGGCGATTCGATTGCTGCGACCCTTGAGGAGACTGGAACGATTGCGACATACTCTGCACCGACTGAAGAGCACGTCCAGATGTCAGCTGAACTGGAGCCTCGGCCTCCATCAAACTCTCCTCAATGTCAACCGCTCGATTCACAGCGTCAACATACGTCGCAGAGGATCCAGACAACACCATCCGGAACAAATCAGACCTCAGTCCCTTCATGAACTTGTTCCTCTTCGTCCTCTCCTGGTTAGCTACGTGAGGCACATACATCAGAAGTGCAGAAAACTGCCTGGCATACTCTGCCACCCTCATCGTCCCTTGCTTCAAATAATCAAACTCACGCTCTCGACTGCTGTAGTAGGACTCCGGGGTACACTCCTGTCGAAACGCGGCACAGAAGCTCTCCCAAGTGATCACCGCCCCACTCTCACGCAGAATACGGGAAGTACCTCTCCACCAGCGTTGTGCATTATCCCTCAATTGCAACACCTCCAGCTTTAATCTCTTCTCAGGAGTGTACTCCAAGGTATCAAACAGCTCCTCCAACTGTACTAGCCAACTCTCGGCCAACGCACCACCCTCAGCAGCAGCAAAAGTTGGAGGGTTCGTCCGCTGGAACCTAGCAAAGACTAGCTCCATATCTCCTATCTGTCTCGTAACATCCTCTACCTGCTGAGGACCCTCATCGCTATCTGATGCCCTAGACCCCTGGGCGGAACGTCTAGTAGTCCTACCTCTACCTCTCCTCGGCGGCATCTCTACAAGACACTCAAGGTAAGGCTAATAGCAGATATCAAAGAGACAGATAATAAAATCACGTAAGTCACAGAGTCAATCAAAAAACAAATCAAAACTCTATGCCTAGACTCGAGTGTGATAAAAAAAATCAAGCTTATCCCAGTTTAAGCTATGATACCAAAAATTTCAGGCCCCATTCTAATCACTCAAGATTAACGCACAAACAAGCACATAATCACGGAAGCGTAAAATCGGGCTTAAAAATTTTCGAATTAATTTGGGCCAGAACTCAATTCGTCATTCAAAATATCAATAATCGAAATACGAGTTAAATCGAAATCAAGCAAAATAGGTAACATAAAATCCCAAATAAGGTACAGATCCCCATATACAAATAAACACAGGGCATCCCCTGGTTCAATACATAATACAATATATAACTGGGACTCATGGGAAATGGGATCGCCCAGCTGGTGCTCCACTCGGTCCAGCTTGGTTACCTGAAGATCCTGCAAATGGGTAACACAGACCCAAAAGACACAAAATCAGGAAAAGAAATGCGAGGTCAAGCCTCAGTACGAAGAGCCATCAAAACAGCAAATCATGCAACATGCTATAAATGAATGCTATGAAATGCATGAGGCTATCAAGGAAATCGGTAATCAAGACCAACATATCAACTGGCAAATCATCTCAAGTCGAGCCTCTATACGCACACAGTGTATTTACCGGGGAAATCATCGGTCCGTGATCTTTAGGGCCCGTCAGCCCATCACAGCTCGGTGGTAGACACTCGAATCCGATAGTCACCACTCCGATGATAGCGTTGGACTTTTCAGGCACGATACATCAGTCGGCCAGTCACAACGTGGCTCTCAATCGGGACATCAATCAATCAATATGGCTCAAGATGTATGCATGAATGCCATTCAATAATCAATTCTAAATGCATATAATGACAATACGTCAGAACATCAATAACCAAATGAGGTAAAAATCTGCTCACGTAATTCAGTCATCAATTCAACACAGAATTCATAACACGAAATATAGCCATGTCCACACTCAAAGCTGTTAAAGATTCTCAATTCGTACCTCACAGCTTCAATCTACCTCAACAGATTTCTCAAAGGCACGGCAGAACTCAGCCCACGCAAACCAGATTTCTCCTGACTTCTCTAATCATGGCAGAAGTTGTCCTGAACTTCAAATCCAAAGCTAACAAAAGCTGCAGAAGTCTCGGGTTCCACTTAGCGAAGAAAATCGAACAACACTGCTACTTCGCGATCTTCTCCAAGGTCGAACTACTCCTCAAATGGGTAGCAATCGAAAGATCAAGTCACAACAAACTCAGCTCCACCAAAATCTTTCAAAACAACGGCTGAAATCGACATAAATCTAAAGAAGAAATGCTCGGGTTCTAAAATAATCAAACATCAAAATAGTAGGAATCTCACGACAGAAACCAGCTTTTGCTCTCAACAGAAATCAGCAGCAACCATCAGTCGTTGCATTTTTCTTCATGCACCAAAACGACGCCGCATAAACTAATCAAAACAACGCCGCAGCGCCCAACAGCTGATGACAGATTTCTTTGGAAACAACCAGCAGCTGGTCACAAAGCGTTATACCCAAAAAACGCTGCGTTCCAACTTAACAAAACAACGTCGCCTCGCTATCAGCAGCTGGTCACTCAAACCAACGGCTGGTAACTCGACTGAATCAAGTCTCTCACAATCGCAACTGCTGATTTGCGCTACAATATCAGCAGTCAACACCAAAAAGTTGACCAACACGTGTCGCTTTCTCGTTAATCCTCGCACCCACGCCTCTGCTGCCAACAGGTTCCTCTTCAAGCGCTACTACTAAAATAGCGAAACAACGACGCATCACTCACTCTCTACAGTACCGCTGACTGCATTGACTTCTGAAATGCGCTACACCTGATTCCTTGCATTAGCGCGACGTTTGATTTTCACGAAACGACAACGTATCACTCCCACGATCTCAACAATTGATCAGACTTCACCTGCTGACACTACAGTAGAACACTGACGTCTAAATTGTGCTACTGCTGCAAACTAACAGCTGAATTCTCGTGCAACTCACTACTGTGCATCTCTAAACCAAATCTGAACACCCAGAATTCACAATTCCATGACAAATCTTAATCCAAGAGCTGATTAGCCATTAAATCATACTTAACAGATTTATAGTTCTCACAATTCTCTTCGGAAACAGCTCTGGAATGTTGTAGGATCTCCGCGGGAAATGTTCAGATTTGGGTATTAGTCAGCACTGGATGGTTGTATTCAGATTTAGTGGTGAAATCTGGTGGTCGCGTGCTATTTTGGTTACGCATGTTGGAAGTGCTACACAGGTAGCAATGCGACATCGTTTTGGGAGAAACCAGTTCTGGGTTGCGAGCGTAGTCAATATTGAGTGGACAGGTAGGTTCGTTGTTCCGGTTTGTAGTTATAGGGTAGACCGGTGCGGTTCAGAGATTTCAAATTTGGCTGGTTTTGTGAGTCAGATCTGAGTGTTCTGGCGTGGATGCGATGCGACGCCGTTTAGTGATTCAGACTTGGCTATCGGGATGATGTGTCCTAGCGAGCGAGCGATCCATCCTCTGTGCGACGTCGTTTGGATAAGTTCCAAATCTGTTTGGGTGTAGAGTTCAGATCTGGAGTGATACTCAGATCTGAGTTGGGATCAGCTTTGGATATTAAGTTGTCAGTGGCTGTTGTCTATCATATCTGGGAGAATTAAGTAGTATATTGAGGACTTTGACTTAGGTCTCGCCATTATCTCTTTACGACACTTAGAAATATTCTCGTAACCTTACCCTGTCGCGATACCCTAGCTACTGTCCACCGTAGCTTAATTCCTTTGATTGCCGGCAATAGACAGCTCCGATTGAGGCAAGAGTGGTAGCGCTGGACTCCTCTTGTCAAGAAAGTTCTTTCTATACCTCTTTCGCAGACTTTGGATTAGCTCGGAAAGGATTGCGAAGGAAGATATTCTGTGTAGTCTGTTATCATAAGCGTAGATTTGCTTCTGCCGTTCAGGTAGCTCGTCGGGTAAGTATTAGTTCCTACCTTTTGCTTTGTTTAGAGCCGTTTGTTGAACTAGAAGGGTAGGACAGAGCTGGTTGAGTTTGTAGCTCCCAGTTCGTAAGTTCTGTGCCACTGTCCCTGAGTATTTTATTGTTGTGTACTTATCAAGTTTCAGATCTGGTTGCTAGGGACTTTGGTTGTGGTAATTATATGTCAGAACTAAGGTACGGATGTGAGCTTGTCTTTCAGCATTGGATTGGCATGGATATATGTTTCTTCTTGCTGATCTGTTGTGCAGTGTATGCTGTTTTGTTGGCTATTGCATTCTGTTGCATTGCATACACGCATTATTCATGTTGAGCTCAGATCTTGCTAGCCTTGCCTTATTGTATTGATCTGTGTGTACCATGATGCTTGTTTAGAGGCCGAGCAGGTAACTCCCGTCACCCTCATCTCCCTGCTGGGATCTGTTAGCCACTATGAGCAGAGTGGATAGCTCCCACATCTCACGAGTTGGGCAACAGAAGGTTGAACTGTGTTCTGCATCTGGTGCCATGTGCTGAGACGAGTGGGTAGCTCCCATATACTCACACACCCCGTGGCCACTGTTGTGCAGCTGATCTGTATTAGTTTTTGAACAGTTCTTTTAGATCCTTTGGCTCCCTGCCTTCGGTTGTAGCCTTGATCTCATGCATAGCATTCTCATTTTATCTATTGCTATTTAACTGTTGTTTTTCAGTTTGCTCTCCGTACTGGGGTTTGACCCCATGTCCCTCTGGGCTGGTTGTTTTGTTGCCTGTGTGTGTTTTTAGGTTATCATGGTTTCACCGCTGGTCGTAGAGTTGATCCAGCTGATAGTGCCCCAGGAGGTGGATAGAGTGTCCCAATTATATGTAGTAGATACATATGATATTTTCGTTATATTATATTGTATCTATGTTGAGCGAGAGACTCATCTGTTTGTCTAATTTGGGAGTCACTCTATGTTTGTTTTAGCTGAGTTGTAGTTGGTTTTCGAGCGTTGTAAAACCAATATTTTGAATAGCATTATATTTTAAATTATATTTTCTAATTCAGGCCAAAAGTGAAATTTAGCCACTATTTTTATGCTTCTGCGATTGTGTTTTATGTGGTTTTACTCTGATAGCGCACGAGGCCTGACACGTAGGATTTTAAGCTCCGAACTTCCATAAACAAACTCTTGTCCCTTTTATTTTACTGCACACAGCTTTCAATTTTTAAATTATTTGTTCACTGTTCAATCGAGTTCTTTCCGCACATATGCTTGTTACCCGAGTGAACAGTAGCACATTGAGATCATCCAAAGATGGTAACACAGCTTAGAGGTAGCCGAAGGTTTTAAAAATCGTTCTGAAAAGAGTTTTGCAAAAATTGTTGAAGGATTTCATTCAATCCCCCTTCTGAACTCACGAGCTGTATTTAAATTGTATTTTTGATCCAACGTCCTTCCAGTTTGGAAGAAGGCGAGAAGTAGAAGGTGATGCCTTCGAATATCCAGAAACAAATCTCGTGTCCAATATATTTTATGGCATAATTCTTTACTGCTTAATGCATTCATTTTTTAAACCGATTTTAAACTGATTCTTTACAAAGAGTATGTCATGTATTTTGGCATAGTTTTTCAGACCATACACGGTGTATTCTCGGTGCTCAAAATCTTTCAATAATACGAGCTATTGCAGCTCCAAATTGATTTCAGATCAAGGCTGATAGTGCGTGGTGTTTCATTTAAAACTACTTTTAAAATACGTGTTGTCTTACTCCGTGTTGTCCCCCTAGCACGGGCGCGATCTGATATGGTTCATGGTCCGAAAAATTGATATCAGTGCAGGTTGTTCTTGAAAGAGCATTTTAAATTTAAAACTTTGTGCTAAAAGAATGTTAAGGTTTCTAAAATGTTTTCAAGCTTATATTATGAAGATAGGGGGAGTAATGATTTTTGAATTACAGTGAATATCTTCTGTCAAACTTACATAGATCACTCGAAAAGAAGTCTATATGTGCTAAGTGGTGTTTCATATAGCAAGTGAAAATGATCATTGTGAGATCATAATCTTTCGATTATTGACTTATCTGTTTGATATCACAATGAATTTTCAATTCCTTGAACTACTGAACAAGGGAGAAAATAGAAAAATGGAAGAGGTTTTGTTAATTTGATTATCATTTATCTCTTTCTTTGTAAATGAGTAAATTTTATAGAACTTGTTTGCAAAACCCCGTTCTCTATCAGTTTCTGGTTTTATCTGAGGAAGTTTTATCTGTGCTAAAAAATTTTTTTAAGTTTTTTGCAGCACATGATAGTTTTTGAAAACTCATATCGTGCATTCTATTTTCCCTAAACTGTCGTCCCTGCAAATATTTTCTTTTAAAAATTGAAAATGCATTTTTGTTTCAGGGGGAGTTTTTGTTTTAAATATTCAGGGGGAGGCAAGTTTTATTAACCTTTTTTATTCACACAAAAATGGGCTGTGAGACCCGAAAGTTGATTGAATTAATTGAGTTAATTAATCGGGTTTAACATAGACCAGATTTGGTTTGAACAGATCTGGGATGAGCCAGCTTTGAGCTGGCATGCTTGGTTTAGCTATCGGGTCCGTTTAAGTCCTTGAAACAGATCTGGAGAGTTGGAGAATTTCCACGGGAACTGGTTGTTGAGGATCCGGATCGCGCCCCCTCGGCTAGGCAGCGGAAGAACAGAAAATAACATGTCCGGGAGGCGATCAATACGATAATCAAATACATAATTCGACATTCATAGGGTGTTCAAAACACTACCTTGCTGGCACTTGTGCCTGGCTCCAACCGTAGTTACAATAACGTCGGCTCTTCTCGGTAGATTGCGGTAGAAATCGCCAATCCGGTCCACGACCAGAAACGAGACTCCTTCGTCAGCCTGCACTAGAAGGACTGACGAGATCTGCACGAACGGATTCTCCTCGTCGAATTGACCGGAAACGATTTTCCGGCGAAGACGGGCGGCGGAGGCGGCGGCGCACGTGGGCGGCGGCGGCGGTGGCGTATATGGAGAGGAGGGGCGGCTATTTGCTTCTAGGGTTAGGGTTAATTTTAGTCTAGTATGTCATAAGTGAAGCTTAGTCTAATTAAATAGACTTAAGTGTTGGACTTGGACCGGTCCAACGGGCCCGGGTCCAACGAATGAACATTCAGTTCATCTCCACCACTGAGACTTCACCGTAACTCCGATCGCCGATCAGATCGGACCGATCGATTCAGTTTCCAAAACTGAACACTATGATCTGAAAAACCATTTTTCAGAACCCCAGCACAAAATGACCGTTTTGCCCCTCAACAGCGGGAAACCCCGGTTTGACCCCTGTTGACTTTTAGGAAGTCGCACTTCCCAAAATCCTCTTCTCGCGCTCAACACATTGAGCTGAGTATCTGTGCGGGAATCTTGAATCCAGTACTTGTGTGACCCTCAATGGTTCAGGGATACAGCTAGCCATGGGCCCACAACCATTGTGGCTCCGGAATCACAATTCCGGACCTGCCCAACGGATCATGGTAAGAGCGTCTAGCAACATCGCCCCATGATCCCCTAGGTATCACTGATAGTGCCTGAAAGAACCAGTTGGTCGTGGTTAGCGTACAGTACGGTCCTTTCAATCCATATATCCCGATCAGATCAACGACCATTGGTAAATCGAGAGTCGCTATAGATCCGATAGCTATGCATACATCTTGGAGATCGAATAGTGACATCGCGAGTGTAACTAGGTAAACACATTTACTTAAAACACTTCTAGTACTCCGGCCAGAGATTTATACACTATTATCCCCTCCGATAACATAGGATATCCACGCATGTCTGCGAGCGGTGAATCCTCGACAACGATGCATCGACTCCTACATGCATCGGGGTCTCACCCAATCCCGACGCCTTATGACCCCAAGTGAGTCGGCAAACGGGTCAAAGTGAGACGCCTATCATGTAGAGTCTCAATGACGTTTCGAGTCGTGAGGACTAATCAGTACAACCAAGACCGCCATATGGATAAATGCGAATATCATATATAAAGACTGTTTGTACAAGAGTCTATAAAACCCACACGCCACAAGTTGGCTAGTTGGGCATCTACTCTAACAATCTCCCACTTGCCCTAAAGCCAACTACTCATCAGACGCAGTCCCATTGTTTCGCGATGTTTTTCAAACACGGTCCAGGCAAGGGCTTCGTAAGTGGATCAGCAACGTTGTCCGCAGAGGCGACTCTCTCAACTGCTATGTCACCTCTAGCCACAATATCTTGGATTATGTGGTATTTCCTCAGTATGTGTTTGGATCTTTGGTGAGACCTAGGCTCCTTTGCTTGCGCAACGGCACCCGTGTTGTCGCAGTACACCGGGACTGGACCAACTCCATTAGGAATGACGCCCAACTCTTGGACGAAATTCCTTATCCAAACGGCCTCCTTAGCAGCAGCTGATGCTGCAATGTACTCAGCCTCAGTGGTTGAATCCGCGATGGTGTCTTGCTTGGAACTCTTCCAAGAGACAGCACCACCATTGAGCATGAATACAAATCCCGAGGTTGATTTCGAATCATCCACGTCACACTGGAATCTAGAGTCAGTGTAGCCTTCCAGTTTCAGTTCACCACCCCCATAGACCATGAACATATTCTTAGTCCTTCGCTAGTACTTAAGAATATCCTTCACGGCCTTCCAATGCAATTGGCCGGGGTTGGCCTGGTAGCGGCTCGTGACACTCAGAGCATATGCGACGTCCGGTCTAGTCGAGATCATGCCATACATAATACTACCTATAGCCGAGGCATATGGTACACGTGCCATACTCTCTATCTCCTCATCAGTCTTTGGACACATAGACTTGGATAGAGTGACCCCGTGGCACATAGGTAGGTGTCCTCTCTTGGACTCTTAAGTATGGTATCGATGTAGGTAGCTTGGGTGAGTCTGAGCATCCGTTTAGATCTATCCCGATAGATCTGTATTCCAAGAATATAAGATGCTTCACCCATGTCCTTCATCAAAAATCTACTAGACAACCATACTTTAGTTGACTGTAACATTCCTACATCATTCCCAATGAGTAGAATGTCATCAACATAAAGTACTAGGAATGTCACAGCGCTTTTAACTACCTTTTTATAGACACATGGCTCCTCGTGATTCTTGATGAATCCAAATTCCTTAATTGTTTCATCGAATCTCAGGTTCCAACTTCGCGATGCTTGTTTGAGACCGTAGATCGATCTCTGAAGCTTTCATACCTTATGCTCGCTTCCAACAGATGTGAAACCCTCAGGCTGCGTCATATAGATCTCTTCCTTAATGTTTCCATTAAGGAACGCAGTTTTCACATCCATTTGCCATATCTCATAGTCGTACCAATCGGCTATGGCTAACAATATTCTAATTGACTTGAACATTGCGACTGTCGAGAAGGTTTCATCATAGTCAACACCTTGCCTTTGAGTGTAACCTTTCGCGACTAGTCGTGCCTTGTAGGTCATTACCTTACCATTAGGCCCAAGTTTCCTCTTGTATACCCATTTGCACCCAATAGGAACAATTCCTTCGGGAGGGTTAACGAGAGTCCAAACTTTGTTAGCATGCATTGAGTCAAGCTCAGACTGCATCGCTTCAAGCCACAAGTTAGAATCAGCATCGGAAATTGCCTCCTTGAAAGTTCTTGGATCAGATCCAACAACTTGATCACCTTGATCATCTTCAAGGAGAAAACCATATCTCTCAGGAGCCCTAGGAATCCTTTCAGATCTCCTAGGTGCGACCATATCTGGTGCTGGCTCTGTAGGTGCAGGAGATTCACTTGGTACTTCAGTTGGTTCTCGAATCTCTTCGAGTTCTACTATTCTGCCCTTTCTATCAAGTATAAATTCCCTTTCCATAAAGGTGGCATTCCTAGA
>KQ999453.1:96019-120937 GCA_001598015.1 Dorcoceras hygrometricum | reverse complement strand
CGCTCAACACATTGAGCTGAGTATCCATGCGGGAATCTCGAATCCAGTACTTGTGTGACCCTCAATGGTTCAGGGATACAGCTAGCCGTGGGCCCACAACCATTGTGGCTCCGGAATCACAATTTCGGACCTGCCCAACGGATCATGGTAAGAGCGTCTAGCAACATCGCCCCATGATCCCCTAGGTATCACTGATAGTGCCTGCAAGAACCAGTTGGTCGTGGTTAGCGTACAGTACGGTCCTTTCAATCCATATATCCCGATCAGATCAACGACCATTGGTAAATCGAGAGTCGCTATAGATCCGATAGCTATGCATACATCTTGGAGATCGAATAGTGACATCACGAGTGTAACTAGGTAAACACATTTACCTAAAACACTTCTAGTACTCTGGCCAGAGATTTATACACTATTATCCCCTCAGATAGCATAGGATATCCACGCATGTCTGCGAGCGGTGAATCCTCGACAATGATGCATCGACTCCTATATGCATCGGGGTCTCCAACAGTCCCGACGCCTTATGACCCCAAGTGAGTCGGCAAACGGGTCAAAGTGAGACGCCTATCATGTAGAGTCTCAATGACGTTTCGAGTCGTGAGGACTAATCAGTACAACCAAGACCTCGGACTTATCCACTCGACAAATGATAACCACTTGGAAAGTCCAAAGGAGGGTAGTTCGATAGATCACCAGGTCACTATCTATCTGCATGCTCAGAACATCACAATGTTCCCTACCAATGAAACATGGTACTTCGCATCGCAGATACTAGTCTCGAACTCGGGCGGCCTTATCCTCATTCTAACGGCCCAGTCGACTAGGAACATGTTCAGAATACACAGCGACTATTAGATGTGTTTCATGATAGCCGTCATACCCACTATCACATCTAACATACGCTTTAGTGCATTCTAGGTCTTTACTCAACGCAATTGTAAATCATTACACATATAATGAAAGTAAAGAACGCCATATAAATAAATGCGAATATCATATATAAAGATTGTTTCATACAAGAGTCTATAAACCCACACGCCACAAGTTGGCTAGTTGGGCATCTACTCTAACACTGGTCAGATGTGAGTCTTGATCAGATCTGGTAGTCGCGCATTATTCTTGGCACACGGGGTGGAGTATATCGTGCGGGAAGCGAAACGTTGTCATTTGGCAAGGATCCAGATTTGAGTAGGTGCGCGTTGTTTGTCATGCGTAGACAGATCCGGTTCTTAGTCCCGGTTCGTGTTGCGAAGTAGACCGGTGCGGTTCAGGGATTTCATATTTGATTAGATAGTGTGCGTCAGACCTTAGTGCTATGGGTGCGACACCGTTTAGTGTTTCAGATTTGAGTTAACGGGATGACGTGTATTAGTTAGGAGCGTGTTTTCGGTGCGACGTCGTTTGGTTAAGTCCCACGTCTGCTTTGACATAGTGTCCAGATCTGGAGTGGTACTCAGATCTGAGTTGGTTTCTGATGTGAACCACGAGGTTGTCGATGGCTACTGTTCACCAGATGTGACCAGATTTGAGTTGTATTTAAGAGGACTTTGACCCTTAGTCTATTATTGTTTCCCGAAACTTAGAAATATTTCCTGAGAGCAAACTCTGTCGCGATAACTTAGCTACTGTTCACCGAACGTTATCTTCTCCAATTGCCGGTGGTAGACAGCTCCGACTGAAGCGAGAGTGGTAGCATTGGACTCCTATTGCTAATACGCTTCGTTTGGTGGTGGTAGTACAGCTCCGACTGAAGCGAGAGTGGTAGCATTGGACTCCTATTGCTAATACGCTTCGTTTGGTACAACTTTTGGAGGCTTGCGTCAAGCTTGGAGAGGTCGCGAAGAAATCTCCCTTATGTAGTCTGTTACCATAAGCATCGAATTGCTCATTTCGATCAGGTAGCTCGTTGGATAAGTGTTAGTTTCTACCCTTGTGCTTTGTTTAGAGCTGGCTGTTGAGCTAGATGGGTAGGACAGAACTGGTGGAGTGCATAACTCCCATTTCGTAGTGTCTGTGCTTTGCATCCCTGAGTTAGCGTTGTGCTTTGCTTAGCAGGTTCTCAGTCTGTATCGCTTGGGACTTCGTTGTGGTACTTGTAGCTCAGAACTAAGGTACGGATGTGAGCATGCTTTACAGCGTTGAATTGGCATGGATTTTATGTGAGCTGCTGTGTTGGATTCTGTGTGCATTTGCTTGCTCCTGTTGTGTTTTTATTGCAAGTTGTTTCACTGCATACATTCATTATCCATGTTGAATCCAGATCTTGGTTAGCCGTTCTTTGTTATCTTGATCTGTACGTTCCAGGATGCCTGTTGGAGGACAAGCGGGTAACCACCGTATTCCTCAACTCCCTGCTGGGATCTGTTACCCACTATGAGCGGAGTGGGTAGCTCCCACATCTCATGAGTTGGGTAACAGCAGGTTGAGCTGTGTCCTGCATCTAGTAACGTGTGCTGAGACAAGTGGGTAGCTCCCATATGCTCACACACCGTGGCCACCAGTGTTCAGTTGATCTGTTATCGTTTGTTGAGCAGCCATTGAGATCCTTTGGCTCCCTGTCTTTGGTTGTAGCCTTGTTATCATGCATAGCTTTCACATATTATCTATTGATATTTAACTGCTGTTTTTCAGTTGCTCTCTGTACTGGGGTATGACCCCGTGTCCTCTGGGGCTGGTGTTTGTTTGCCTCTGTGTGTTGTCCAGGTTACTCAGCTGGTCGTGGAGTTGGCCCAGCTGGAGGTGTCCCAGGAGGTGGTTAGAGTGTCCCAGTTATCATAGTATATATGTGTCAGTACTGATAGCCGGGGGATGCCCTGCGCTTTGTTGAATTCAGTTGTAGTCTTTGTTGTAGGGTGCTTGATACATGCTGTACTGTTGTACTGTGGCTTTTAGCCTTGCGTATTTTATTAAACTGGGATATTTTGAGTATTGTTGTATTTCAAATTACGTTTTTATCAGTCAGGCCAAAAGCGAAAATTTTAGCCACTAAATTTATTGCTTCCGCTATCGTGTTTTATGTGGTTTTACTCTGATTGAGCACGAGGCCTGACAGGGGGAGAGATATTTTTGAAAACTATTTTCTTTTGCATTATGTTATCCAAGTTTTATGTTAATAAAAAAGGAGGAGATTGTTGGATATGGAAACAGATCAGATTTTTATTTTGATGAACGCAAATCTTGTTATTTTGTTTCAAATATTTTACTTGAGCGTGCATGCCAAGCTGGAAATAGATCAGAACATAGCCAAGTAGATCAACTGAAACTGTACAGTATAAACAGAAGAGTTGAGCTCAGTTGACGAGAAGAGCAAATCAGTTCAGAGTTAAGAAGGAACAATTCTGGTGGAGTTTGAATCAGAACAGTAAAAGGTTTCAGATCAGTTCCTATGAATCGATTCAGTTCAATTATCAAGAACAAATCAATTCTGTTAATTAGAATAGAAAAGATCAGTTTAGATATAAGCATAATATAAAAAGATCAGAGCAGTGGTATCAGAACAGATAAGATCACATCTACTTGATAAGATCGAAATATAGCACGTAGTTTAAAAGCTCTGATACCAATTGTTGAAAATTTTAGGTCTGATATCAGAACACAAAAGCTCTTATGCCAATTTTTAGGTGTTGGATCTGTGTAACAGATCAGATCTGGATTTTAATGAACACAAAACTTGCTCTTATTACTGACGATCTACACGAGCGTGCAGGTTTAGGCTGTAGCAGATCAGATCAGACGAGAGCTGCGAGCTGGAGAACTGCCTCGTATAAACAAGGCGCTATGTTCAGCAAGGAAAAAAATCAGTTTGGAAGCGTGGATTAGATTAGAGCAGTCCAGCTGAAAGAAGAACGGACTGAAGCATCTATCAGATCAGCTTATAATTCTACCTGAAACAGCAGAGCCAGTCCAAGCTGGAGCAACACGAACAATTCGGAACATATTACGGCAGAACAACTTAGAGCTTAAGAGGGACACTGATCAGCTCAGATCTTGTCGTTCATCTTAGAATGTTGCCGATCTGCTCAGATCATGTTTATCAGATCAGAACATCGCCAATCAAGATTTATGGGATCAAATTTGAGAGACGTAGTTCAGATCAGATTGCAGCTTCGCAATAAAACCAGAGGAAAGAAAGTTAAACAGATCAGATCAGAACTTAAGTGAAGGAATCAGGTTAGAGAAAATTCAGACTGGAGCTTCAAAGAGAGAACAGATCGCAGTAGATTATGGAAACAGAACAGGTCAGAGAAACGTCAGCTCAGAGAACAGCTCAGACCTCACGAACAGCTTTAAGCTTAGAGCGTAAGAGTTCAAGTTCTCGGGTCAGTATTTATATGATCAATTTTTAGATAAATCGAGTAAGTTCAAAGGAATTTTCCATATCAGCTTAGAGCATATTGATCATCAGATCAGACCGAAAAAGGTTCAGCTCAGCAATGAACTACTCAGATATTTTTTGGATCAGATTGCATGAACAACTTACAGGTTTCACGTAACAAATCAGAGCTCACAAGATCGTGCATATAGCAAACACTTGTTACATTTCACAAGTTACACAGACAACAAAAGTTTACTGTTCATATTCTTCTTCCTTACGACTTTGCTCCCAAAAGCTTAAAATTCATTTTTTTGATTTGTAACCACTATGTAGATTCGTGTATGCAAGTGTAAATAAAATATATAGATTGTAGAGCGTGTGTAAGCTGAATCAGCTCAAAGCAAATTTTTGTAATAACAGAACAGATCGTGCGTCCGCCTTCTGTCGTATAGTTCTAGGAGTTCTCACGGTTGCGGTTGTTGGGATTTGGGTTATTGCAGAATCTGCTGTAATAAAATTCTTCTAGTGGAATCCTTCCTGAACAAAAAATAAGGGGATACGTAGGAGTTACAGCTCCGAACTTTCAAACTATTGTCCCTTTATATTTGTTACTCGAGATAACAGATCGTGCTGAGATCCAACTCAGCTCAAAGTTAAGTCGAAGGCTTGTAAAACTGTTTTAAAGGATTTTCGTAAAAATTGTGTAGGAGTTCATTCACCCCCCTCCCTAGAACTCTCGAGCTATTATTTCAACTATATTTTCGATCCAAATTATGGGAAATTCATGAGAAGAACTAAAAATCCATCTTTCTCAAATAAATCTCGCAAAACTGAACAGACCACTACTGACTTAAACTGTTATTACTGTGGTAGGTCTGGTCATTTTATTGGGGACTGTACTAAACCAAAGAAAGATGACAAGAAGTCATCAGATAAGAGGCGCAACAGACCAGATAAGAAGACTTTCAGGAAAAGAAGAGATCAGAAAGCCATGTTTGCTGAAGAGAGTAACAGCAAGTGGGCTGATTCAGACTCGGACGAGAGCACTTCCAGCAGCTCATCGAGCGAAAGAGAGGAAGAAGAGGTTCGTTGTCTAATGGCAGATGACAATGATGAGGTATTCGATTTTTCTAATATTGAATTTACACGTGAAGACTTAGTCTCAACAAATGAGATGGTCTATGAGTACAAAAAGTTATCTCAGACATTCGAAGATGTTAAAGCTAAAAACAAGTGTCTGAAAAAAAGTCGGATGATCAATGCTGTTCACAGCTTGATGACTGAAATAGTCTAAAGAATGAGTTAAGTAAGCTAAACATCGTAGAATGAATCTTTGAGAACTAATGAGCTCACATCTCAGAATGATATATTAAATCAAGTGATGAGCTATTGGACAAAATCCTCTGTTTCACTAGGCAACCTGCACGATGTCCTGAATTCATTTAATGACAAAACTGCTTAGGATTCAGCACGGAAGAAAGAAGCTTTGGTGATATTTGTACCCAATCAGATCTGGTTAATGGCAAGATAAAAAAGATGAGTTTTGTCAAATCTAGTATGATATATGATACGCTTGAATTGGTCAAGTATGATTATCAGAACACGTCTAATCTGAAACAGAAGGGTGAGCAAGGTATTGGCTATGCTCAACCTATGGACTCTAAGCCAAGCTAGCTTAAGAACAGGTTGGACAAGGACATAGTAATATCTGGTCTGCAGTCGCCTGATCTGAACCAGTTTAGCCAAGGTTTAAAGAAGGTGAGAAAGCAAACACGAAATGTTCAGCTCAGACGCGATCTGAATGGTCAGAATGTAAAACCAAAAAGTCACACACACATCTATATGAACATACTGGTAGATATGTTAGAATCAACCAAGTATGTGTCCCGAAGGGTCTAATCAAATCTGGATACAAGTAAAACCAAAGGGTACCAAACTTTGTCCTGTTCGTGATTGCAGGTACAACAGATCTCAGAACTAAAGCAATCAACGTGGTATCTGGACAGTGGATGTGCGAGGCGCATGACTGGCAACCCAAAGCTGCTATCAGTTTGAAAACATACAGTGGACCTAAGATCACCTTTGGTGACAATTCAAATCGTAACACAATGGGTAAGGGTAAGCTTACCCATGGTAACTTCACTATTAACAATGTTCTTTTAGATGAAAATCTCTGCTATAATTTAGTTAGTATCAGTCAGCTGTGCGATAGTAATTACTCTGTAAATTTTCAAAAGGTCACATGCACAGTTCAAATCCGAAAGGTCTGCACACGATCAGGAATACCTACAAATTTGAATGGTCAGATCAGCCGTATTCTGAACAACCTGCCTAGTATCTGACTCTTCTAAGAGCTGGCTATGGCATTAGAGGAATAACCATCAGAAATTTCAAAACTATTACAAAATATGAGTACGCGTGAGTTAGTTACTGTTTTTTCCAAAATAAAATTTCATAAGACAAGATTTGTTCTGCTTGTCAGCTGGGGAAACATATTAAATCCATTTTTAAAAAGAGAGGCAGTAATAAAACCTCCCGAAGCCTGGAACTTTTACATATGGGTCTTTTTGGTTCTATACCCGTGACCAGCTTAGGGGGAATGAAATACACCCTTGTAGTTGTTGAAAATTTTTCAACATGTACTTGGGTGGTGTTCAAAAATTTTCAAGAATGAGCTTTTAACAGCTAGAAAAACTCAGCAGAACGGGTTAGATGAGCGTTGAAATCGAACTTTAAAAGAAGCTGCTACAACTATGATTGCTGATTCAGAAATTTCTAAAAAGTTTTGTCCGAAGCAGTTAACACAACTTGATACACTCAGAACGGATTGATGATTAATAAGCATCACGGTGTAACCCCATATGAGAACTGGAACGACAAAAAACCTGATATTTCTTATTTCAGGGTGTCTGGATTCAGATGTTTCATTCATAGCAATGGCAAAAATCATCTAACAACTTTTGACGTAAAATCTGATTCAGGATCATTCTAGGATATTCAGCTGTGAGCAGAGCTTATCGCGTACTTAACAACAGAACACTAACTATAGAAGAATCAGCTCACGTGGTGTTCGATGAGACCAGCTTTTTATCTACTTCAGCTGTGAACCTGAACGATTTGTGCACCCGTCTAGAATCAACCAACTTAGATGAATCAAGTGATGACGAGGCACAGATCCTAATGCAAGCTGATGATCAGCACGCACTGGACACACCAACTACCAACTCTGATATTCGAAATGTTGCACAAGCTGATGTCCCAGGTAACATTGAAGTAATTGATTTGAATAACATTGAACCAGTGCAGGACCAGCAAGAAACAGGTGTGCCAGCTGTCGAGGCCGCTTCACTCGACACGCAAGTTGATCATGCAAAATCTGATGCAGATCATGTGCAAGCTGATACAGATCAAACTCAAGCTGATATAGAACGCACGCAAGATGATGACCCAAACAGATCAGGCGTTATCACCTAATCAGAACTAGTTCAGATCACAGGCTCCAGCACACAACACGAAGTAAATCCCTTTGGACCTGATCTTCGGTGGCATAGAAATCACCCACCTGAGCAGGTCATAAGGTAGCATTACTTCACCAGTTTGCACACGAGGCCAGCTTATGCATGGGTATTTAAATTCGGCATTCGTTTCTCATATTGTTGGACCTGTTTTTACAGATCAAAATCTTAATTTTGATTAACACAAAACCTGCTATTATCTTACTAACGGCTCAAGATTGATGTGCAGCCCCTTGATAGTCTGGAGAAGACAAGGAGATATCCAAACTGGAATAGTAAGGGGACGCTCAAGCTGGTATAGTTGAAGATGTCTATGCTGGAACAGTGAGGGACGCCCGAGCTGATACAGCCGAGTAGTTTCTAGATCGCAGAAGACACCAAGCTGGTTAACAAGATTGATGCATGTGCAGAACTGTTCAAGTTCAGATAAAGTGCAGTTCAAGTGCAGCACAAGTGCAGTGTTCAAGTGCAGAGCCGTATACAAGAGCAGTGATCAAGTGCGGGTCAGATCACTAAGCGCAACTATAATCAGTTCATCATAGGGATCTCAGTTCAGTGAAAGAATGAATCAGAACTGATTATTATACCCCAAGAAGATGGGATATAATCACTGGTGCAAGATTTTATTTCTTCGAGGATAAGGTTTAAAGTACCCTCAAAGAACTGGCTCAATCAACCAGTGAAAGATCCGTGTACTTGCTGATGGTTTGAATAGGTGTCTGAATGGATAAAGATCAATCAAGTACACATGATCAGAGAAGAGAAAACCTGATAAGGGATCTTGGTTAAGTTGGTGCACAGAGAAGAAGAAAGCTTTGACCAGCTCAGGATAAACCGACTCGGCTGGATGCTTATGAGAGAAATGGAAGATAAAGAATAAGAAGAAATGCGGAGGCACGAGTCTGTGATCATGAACATTGTCAACGCCTATGATGATGTGAAGGCAAAAGATCACATGCCGTCTGTTACCAAAAGAATCATGGAGATTCCTGATAGTGAAAGAAGAAACCAGCTGAGAAGGAAACCAGCTGGGAAACAAGCTCAGAGTCCAGCAATGTTTAAGAGCAGCAATATAGTTGAAGGAGCAACCAGCTCAGTGTAACGGCCAGACCAGTCGAAGCAAAGCAGAGACAAGCTGGTTAAGGTCAAACCAGTTCAGCGAGTACAACAGATAACTTCTGAGGTCAAGAGCAGAATTGGACAAAACGACAAGGAAAGAGATTGAACACAATACTATATGAAGACTGATTTTCAGTGTTCAAATCGATTTGCTGTGTTGTCTTCTCGGTACAGTGCTCACGTGCTTAAAGTGAGGAAAGCCTGCAGAAGCATTAAGTGACAAAGGACGTAAAGCGCAACATTGTCAGAACACTTTTCAATGGCTACAACTTTGTGTCCAATGGAGAAATATACACAAGAGGCTTTATATATCAAGAGCAGAGCACAAGCAGAAATACACAAATAGAGAGGAAGTGTTGAGCGAAAAAAAGAATACAAGTGCAGTAAAGCACAAAACAGAAAGCGAAGATTGTGCAGCAGTTGAAGGCTTGAACACCCAGGTGGCAGCCGGTGTTCAAGCTGGTTGAAGTGCTCAGGTGTGAGCTGGTGCATCGGACGATATGCATCAATGATATATTCATCGACTGCACAATCTGGGAAGACGATTGAAGAAAGCTTAGAGAGAATCTTCTCAGTGTGTGAGATTTTATCTTTGAGAGATTGAGCGTACACTGTAAATCTCACACACGATTCACTCATATATTTGAGAGTTGAGCGAAACATAAAATTGAGTGAATAAAAAACAAAAACGACTTCCTTGTAGTCTTTGGACAGAGAGCGTATTCTTTCTTTACAGCTTTCTACATTCATAGCAGACGCATTGCATAATTTATAACTATGTATAAAATTGATTAAATAGCTTTCTATTTCAGAGTTCAGTTTGGGTATTTTCCGCATGAGTTTATTTCATACCCAATCTGTATCTCGGTGCACAAACATTTCAAGAACACTGAGCAATTACAGATCAACATTTTAACTAACCAAATCGCACTGATTTCTCCATGCTGATTCAGAGTTTTGCTGGAACCAGCATTGACGAGAACCGATTTCCCTTTACGTGCTGTTTTTGCAAACTAAAATTCAAAATACACGTAATCTGTTGTATGTTGTTTTTAGAATAAGGCTTGGGTGTTGGAGTTGTGTGAGAACTAACGTGAGTTGTGTGTGTGAGGACTAGAATTTATTAATTGCTGATTAACGAAAATAATCAGATCTGGATAAGGAGTAACCAAGGAAAAGTTAACCATTGCATTTTCAGATTTGAAGGATTGGTTTTTCTGTTGGTGATTTTCGGGTTTTCAGATTTGAAGGAATTGGTTTTTCTATTGGTGATTTTTGGATTTTCATATTTGAGGTAGAAAAGATCAGATGTGGACTGTTGGTAGCTATCGGGTGGCTTGGAACAGATCCGAGTGGCGCAAGAGGATTTGGGAAGATCGTATTTAGGTATGAGATATTGTGTGTATCTCGTTGGATTGATGAGTTTTTCGGGAATGGGTGTTTGGAAGACATCAGATTTGAGGTGTACCGCTTTGAGAAGGTAAGTCATTAGGATTCCAGCGTGATTGCTAGCGAGAATCAGATTTGATATGCTCTAGAGACTCTGAACTGAGGGTAAATATTTTAGTAGTGGAATCTAGAGTTGGAGGTAATGCGACGTCTTATCGTGTTACCAGATTTGACGTTGGTTGAGTGAAATCTGTTCAGAGGGAGTGAGCAGATGTGCGCGTCTATTTGGGGTACTGTCCAGATTTGAGTGATTGACTTTCACTGTGTACTTTGACTGGGAGATTTAAATATAAGTATCGAGCAACACTTAGACGATTTCGAACCCGATATTTCTTATCTTCTTTCCGATAGCTTCACGAACGCTTACTGTTCATCGAACCCTACTTCTTTCGATTACCGTCGATTAACGCCGCCGTTTGGAGCAAGATTGGTGGCGTTGAGCTCGTCTTCCTTAGGTCATTCAATTGGTACAGTTTGGAGACTTGAATCGATGAGTTGAGGGAGCGCAAAGTAGTTGCAGAGTTCGATATCTTCACGATTGTTGTCCAGTAGTTTTTTACGTCTTGATCAGCTTTGGGTAAGTGATTTTTTACTGATCAAAGCTTTGATTTAGAACTGGATAGTGCGGAGCAAGATTGGTGGCGTTGAGCTCGTCTTCCTTAGGTCATTCAATTGGTACAGTTTGGAGACTTGAATCGATGAGTTGAGGGAGCGCAAAGTAGTTGCAGAGTTCGATATCTTCACGATTGTTGTCCAGTAGTTTTTTCGTTCTTGATCAGCTTTGGGTAAGTGATTTTTTACTGATCAAAGCTTTGATTTAGAACTGGATAGTGCTCTGTAGAGTTGAGGTAGCTATTTTAGGCTATGCGGCTGTAGGCTGCAAGCTGTATAAGCTTAGATACGAGCTGATTGCTTTGACAGATTTGAGATTTTAAGCAGCTTCTGTTGAGTTCGTCGAGAGCTGCTAGGACAGTAAAACTGAGCGGGTTGTTGGTGCTCTGTCTTTGTACGATCCCTTGAGGTATTAGCTACTGAGGAAGGTACGTATTTGAGCTTATTTAAACAGCTTTGGCATAAGAATGAGAATATTTCCAGTGTGTTGAGAATGCTGTGACTGAGTTTTTTACGTGAACAGATTTGCCTGACTGTGATTTAATTATCTGTTCTGTTTGCGTATGATTTATGTATGTTAGTGAATTGATATTGCTTGGCATTCACTCATACATATTGAGTCTGAATTTGATAGATGCCCGAATTGAGCTAGCGTTGTGATCGACCGCTGAGATATCGCGCCTGAAAGGTCCAATGCTATCATCAAGGTGGTGGCCGACTGAGCTGTCACGCCTGAATACCACTGAACTGTGATGGTCGGCTGATGGTCGCATCTGAAGATCACGGATCGATGATTTCCATCGTCTTATTGTCTGTGCGTGGTGTTGAGGCTCCATTGAGATTTGAATTGCCAGCTGAGTCGTTGGCCTTGATTACCGATGTTCTTTGGTACCCTCATGCATATAATGGCTTGAATATTGCATGTTTTTTATAAATTGCTGTTTTATGAGTGCTCTTCGTACTGAGTTTTGACCTCGTTTATTTTTCCTGTTTTTGAGCTGCTTTGGTCTGCGTTGGCCTTTGCAGGATCTTCAGGTAATCCAGCTGGACCGAATGGAGCGTCTGCTGTAAGATCCCTATTATGAGTCCCAGTTATATATATATTTTATGTATTGATATATTGAGCCAGGGGATGTCCTGTGCCTACAGTATTTGAGGGGATCTGTATTTTATACTTGTTGCCTGTTGCTAACTTTGAGTTTAAATCCTTATTTTGATTATGAACTTATTTTGAATGATATTTTGGATCAGGCCCAAATTTGAAAATTTTTAAGCCCAAATCTTAATGCTTCCGCATAATTGTGCTTACTTGAGTATCTAATCTATCTATCAGAGCACCGGGCCGGACATTTTGGTATCAGAGCTTAAACTGGGATAAGCTCGATTCTTTTCCATCACACTTGAGTCTAGGCACAGAGTTGAGCTTTTGTTTCTGATTGACTCTGTGAATTCTGTGATGTTGATATCTGCCTCTGTGATATATCTGTTGGTTCTTACCTTGAGTTTTGATAGATGCCGACGAGGAGAGGTTGAGGTAGAACCACTAGGCGGACATTTGAGGAGTCTAGGGATCTTGAGAGCGATGAGGATGTTGCTCAAACGAGTGAACCTTTGCGTCATCCGGCAGGTACTTGTACTATCTCTGACTTTCTGCACGAGTTTTGTTTGATACTTTAGCATCACACTCCTTTATATCTGATTTGTTTGTGTATGAGTGTGGTTTGAGTTCTTCCCCATTGTGTGATGTTGTCTCTGTATCTACCCCTGCTGGCGTGAGTTTGTTGTCCCATGAGGTGGTTTTGGATTGTGTGATTAGATTTGAGGAGAATGTGTTGGTGACTAATTTGATTTCTCTGGAGATTAGAGATTTTGACAGCATCTTGGGTATGGATGTGTTGTCGGATTATAGAGCGACTGTTGATTGTTTCCATGGTGTAGTGAGGTTTAGACCTTGATTTGTAGAGAAATGGGATTTCTATGGTGCTGATTCGCGACAAAAGATTCCATTAGTGTCTGCCATGGAGATGTTTAGCTTGTTGTCGCTAGATAATTCAGGGTTTATGATCTATGCGTTGGATGTTTCCCATGAATCGAGGATAGGGTTGAGTGATGTCCCTATTGTGCGAGAGTTTCCAGATTTTTTCCCGGATGAGATTCATGGATTCCCTCCGAGAAGAGAGATTGACTTCATCATAGAGTTGGTGCCAAGGACAACCCCGATTTCGAGAGCTCCATATCGGTTGGTGCCAACTGAGCTGAAGGAACTTAAGGATCAGTTGCGTGATCTTTTGGAGAAAGGTCAGACCGAGTATGTCGCATTGGGGAGCTCCGATTCGTTTTGTGAAGAAGAATGATGGATCTATGAGGATGTTGTGGATTTTCAGCAGTTGAATAAAGCAACGATCAAGAATAAGTACCCGCTGCCGAGAATCAATGATCTTTTTGATCAACTGCGGGGATCGGCAGTATAATCCAAGATTGATCTACGATCTGGTTATTATCAGTTGCGGATTAGAGACGCTGATGTGGCAAAGACGGCGTTCAGGACTAGATATGGGCATTCTGAGTTTCTTGTGATGCCATTCGGATTGACGAATGCTCCTGCTGTCTTCATGGATTTTATGAATCGCGTCTTTAGTGAGTACATTGATCATTTTGTGATTGTCTTCATAGATGACATTCTTGTGTACTCAAGGAGATATAGAGAGCATAAGGAGCACTTGAGACTGGTGTTGCAGAAACTGAGAGACTCATAGCTTTATGCGAAATTCAGCATGTGTGAATTCTGGCTGGATAAGGTAATCTTTTTGGGTCATGTCATTTCAGCACAAGGTATTTCGGTGGATCCGAGTAAGGTCGAAGCAGTTCTTAACTGGGAGCGACCTAGAAATGTTTCGAAGATCCGTAGTTTCTTGGGTTTGGCTGGCTATTATAGATGTTTCATCAAGAAGTTTTCTTCGATAGCCAGGCCGATGGCTCAGTTGACCCAGAAGGATAGGAAATTTGTTTGGACAGACGAGTGTGAGTACAGTTTCCAATTGCTTAAGGAGAAGTTGACTACTGCTCATGTGTTGGATTTGCCTTCAGGTTCTGAGGTTTTGTTGTGTGTTCCGATGCTTCTTTGAATGGTCTGGGTTGTGTTTTGATGCAGAACGGGCGAGTGATAGCTTATGCGTCTCGACAGCTGAAGCCCCATGAGACGAGATACCCCGTTCATGATCTAGAGTTGACCGCCATTTTTTTTGCGTTGAATATGTGGCGTCATTATCTGTATGGTGAGCAATTTGTGGTGTACATGAACCACAAGAGTTTGAAGTATATCTTCACTCAGTCAGATCTGAATATGAGGCAACGTCGTTGGATGGATTTGCTTAAGGATTTTGAGTGTGAGATACAGTATCAGCGTGGGCGGATGAACTTAGTGGCCGATGCTTTGAGTGGGAAAGCCCAGTCTGTGATGTTGACGTCGATGAGTATATCCAAAGTCCATGAGGTTGGGGACTTCTGGATGGAGTTTTCAGCTAGATGATCAGTACTTCGTGGTTTCTTTTTTTCAGGTGGAACCACAGATTGTTGCAGACATTAGAGCAGCACAGAGGACTGACCCATATATTCATGAGTTGAATATTAAGGCCCAGAATGGTCAGTCGGAGAATTTTTCTGTTGTTTCTGATGGATGCCTGAGATTTTGTGGTAGATTGGTTGTTCCGAATTTGATTGATCTAAAGGAATCATCTTGAACGAGGCCCATTGTAGTCATTACAGTGTGCATCCGGGCGAGAAGAAGATGTATCATGCCTTGAAGTCTCACTATTGGTGGAAAGGCATGAAGAATGATATTTCTGGATTTGTAGCTCGATGTTTGAATTTCCAACATGTCAAGGCATAGAGAATGAGACCTGGTGGACTGTACGGATTTTAGAAGTTCCTCAATGGAATTGGGAGCACATAGAAATGGATTTTGTGACTCACTTGCCTCGATCGAATAGGGGATGCGATGCGATTTGGGTGGTGATTGATAGGCTTTCGAATTCAGCCCATTTCATTCCCTATGATGTGAGATGTTCTATGAAGAAGATGGCGAGACTGTACATTGACCATGTGGTTAGATTACATGGAGTGCCAGTTTCGATAGTGTCTGATAGAGATCCACGATTTACTTCCCGATTCTGGAATAGATTGCATGCAGTGATGGGTTCAAGATTGGCTATGAGTACAGCTTATCACCCTCAGACAGATGGCCAATCAGAGAGGACCATCATATTTTAGAAGAAATGCTGCGAGCTGTTGTGTTGGATTTCAGTGGTGGCTGTCGATTCTTTATTCTTGGTCAAATTTTCGTATAACAACAGCTACCAAGTGACTATTGGGATGGAACCATTTGAGGCTTTGTATGGTCGTAAGTGTAGATCACCGATCTGTTGGGAAGAGATTGGTGAGAAACAGTTGTCTACTCCCGAATTTGTCCAACATATGAAAGATCAGATGAGTTGATTCGGAGTAGAATGAAAGCTGCACAAGATCGCATGCGAGTTATGCGAATAAGAGGCGCAGACCTCTGGAGTTTGAGATTGGCGATCGAGTATTTCTAAAGGTTTATCCTTTCAAGAGCGTGATGAGATTCAGAATTAAGGGTAAATTAGCTCCTAGATTTGTTGGTCCATTTGAGGTTGTTGAGAGGATTGGGTCTTCGGCTTATAGATTGCGGCTGCCCGATGAGTTAGCAGCGATGCATGATGTGTTTCATGTGTCAATGTTGAGGAAATATGAGCCAGATCCATCCCATGTGCTGAGGACTGACGAAGTTGAGTTGGAATCTACCTTGAGTTATGTTGAATATCCAGTGCAGATTCTGGATAGGAAGGAGAAGCAGCTGAGGAACAATACTATTCCGTTGGTGATGGTCCAATGGAGAAAGCATGACAGGGAAGATGCTACCTGGGAAGTTGAAAAAAACGATGAGACATGAGTGGCCTCATCTGTTTGAGTGATGACAGTAGATTTCCATGTAAATCTTCTGATTTGTTGAAGCTCACATCTGTTGTAGCACTTCACATCTGAATGCTGATTTCTTTCCTTTTGTGGCTATGAGAAATATTCTTACGCAGAGTTACCACATCTGATATATTTCCCTACTATCACTCTGTCAAATCTGAAAGCTCTACTGCTTCTGAATATCCAGTGCAGATTCTGGATAGGAAGGAGAAGCAGCTGAGGAACAATACTATTCCGTTGGTGATGGTCCAATGGAGAAAGCATGACAGGGAAGATGCTACCTGGGAAGTTGAAAAAAAGATGAGACATGAGTGGCCTCATCTGTTTGAGTGATGACAGTAGATTTCCATGTAAATCTTCTGATTTGTTGAAGCTCACATCTGTTGTAGCACTTCACATCTGAATGCTGATTTCTTTCCTTTTGTGGCTATGAGAAATATTCTTACGCAGAGTTACCACATCTGATATATTTCCCTACTATCACTCTGTCAAATCTGAAAGCTCTACTGCTTCTTGTGATACTTTCAACTCCAAGTCTGAAGAATCCTGTATTGTCTATTCACATCTGATATGCTTAACTCAAATCTGTATAATTCTTAATGACATACCTGGTTCTGTTACTGTAGCCTCTGAATCACTTCTGAAGACCCTCAAATCTGAATGTTTGACGACAACTGAAATATTTCTAAATAATCAAATCTGATAGGCTTCCTGAAGACTTATCTCGATAACTGATATCTGAACATTTCATTACTGAAGAATCAAATCTGATAGTCTCTGAAACAAGACTTTCAACCTGATATCCGAGTACACTGTTCCAAGGGTTTTGCTTCTGAGCCACAGCTGTTAACCACGATGACTGTCCAAATCTGATTACAAAAGTTCAGTTTTTATTTTGTTTTTGTTATCACCAAAACTTACAAATTTTATCTTAACAATTTCTCCCTTTTTTGTGATGACAAAACTTAGCAGCCTTTGACTTAAAGAAACAAAAGTAGATCTCTTCAAGTCTGCAATATATTCAACATGAATCAAAGTACAAAAGATTTGTACAAGGTACTGAAAATAAATCTATTTCTCCCCTAGCCAGTATCCAGCTCTTCCTGACTCTCTGTATCTACCACTTCTATAGAATCTTCTACCTGAAAACCGCTCCGACTGTCTCCGCTGCCAGAGCCAGGTCTACCTGCACGATCACCCGGAGGAGGATGTGTTTCGCAGCTGCTACTCCCACCTTCCCCCTTTTTGTCATTACCACCTCGGTTAATGTAGGCAACAAGTTCACCCAACTGAGAGAAAAAGTATTATAATTTTCCTGTGCATGCGCATTGAATACCAGTATAGCATTCGAGAGGGCAGCATTGGTTTCATCAACATCCTTTCTAATATCATCTAGGCCTGTGGCAATGGAAGCCTGCTGAGTGATGAGCTTCCGTTGAGAAGCCAAAATGTCCAGCGACAGAGCGGACTTCTGAATCTGAATTTCCTTTCGCATATTGTTAAATAGACCTCTATAGAGGCTGTCCTGTTGTACCAACATCTCAGTAACCTTCTTCTCAAGGCTCCGAATTTCCATCAAAAGCATATCCTTGAGTTTTTTGGAGTCATTTATCATCTGCACACGCTCAGTTGAAATCTGATTGACTAAAGCGTGGAGCTGTGCTAATGGTTCTGTGAAATCCTACGGGGTAACTGTAGTAGGCATCAAAATCTGGTCGAACCCCATGGGAGTGTCATCTGTAGTGAAGAAAATATGAGAATCCGTAGTATTGGGATTTGGTGAAGTCAAATCTGTATCCAGGGAACGCTGAGAGATACTAGAAAAAACGGCAGGATCTGGATGAGGGGACCCAGAACTTGAAGAGCTCGAATCTGAAAGAATTATATGTACATCTGTTCCTCTGCGAAAAACACCAACAAATCCTGAGGCATCTACGGCGATATCTATCACTGTACTGACGGCGACTATATCTCTGCAAAAATTGTGTGATCCAACTGGTTGCAAGCTACCGACTGTAGACAACTCTACAACTTCTATACAAACATCAGCCCATTTTTTGTGAAGCACTTTGAAAAATTCACTCACGAGGGCAAGAGTATCATCGAATTGCCGTTGTGGTGACAATTCGATCGTTAGAGGGACATTTTGCTTGGGCAGACGCTGCCATAAGTCATTGGCTTCTTGAATAACCCAAGACCCATCAACCATGGTTTTGGTTCGAAGCCAGCATAGAGACCTGGTGGAAGTATTTGATTGTGCAATCACTGCACCATGATCTCTGTTTTCTCCCTCAAACAATCTTGAACTGCAAATGTGTTCCCACTTCAGCCCATGAATCCTCATATGTGTTTGTAGTGTCTCCACTGCAAAGATATGAACACTGGAGAGCAAAGAAATGATCTGAAGATCAGTTGCTGTCGAGGGCTGACCAGCCTGAAAGTGTTGGCGATGGGATTCCAAGAATTTCCTCAGAAGCATCTCTATGTATTTGGCAATTGTAAACTCCCGCCGCCTCACAGCTGTTTCTAATGAATCCGTCTCTGCCCATGCTAACAACTGTTTCTCTTTGGCAATAATACCTTTCATTAACTCAAGATCTTCTAATTTACTTAAACTGAAGGAATGAAAGAATGAAACAACATCTTCTATTACCTTCTCACAAAGCTGTACAAGGAAGTCTATATCTGAACATATCAAACTGAACATCTCCCGGGCCGGTGCCCTTTTATTGTATCCTAAACAAGAGGCGCCTTCCCCTTGTCAGCTGTACTAGTTTGAGGGAGACTGGCCTTGTACCAGTAACCTTCGTGTACTTCCGGAATCTCAATGCTACGTGCGAATTTTATTCTGGTAATCCCTGCGGCTGTTACTGAAGGCAGCATCACATCTGCTGGAATTTGTTTCAGAATATCTTCAAGGGACAATGACTCTTCATCAGATGTGGTAGAGAAAGTGAGTTCCAGAGCCTTGCTCATGGACCCTGTGTCCTCAGATTCCGTCATGGTCGCAACATCCTTGGCTAGACTCAACTCCCCAGTATCCACTGGTTCAATATCTGTCTCCTCTTCTTCTGCAGACTCAATTATCTTACTTGGTTTCTTAAACCCAGACATGTCGTCATCCTCACCAGATCTCAAAGGCTATTGAGGAAGCTGTTTCGGTGCAGTAAAAGATGCCATTTTCCTAGCAATTTCATTTTCAGCTCCATCAAAATTATCATCCTCATCATTGACAACACTCGAGCGCTCAGTAATCCCAAATGCTATATCATCAGATCTGGTTAACGATGGTTCCTCCATATCTGTTTCCATCTGCGCTGTTTCAGTAATAACTGTATCAATAATTTTATCCACATCATCAACGGTTGTCTGTTCTATCTGGTGCTCTACAACATTCACCACATCTGGTTCTTGCTCAACAATTTCATCATCGGAACCTACTGGCAGCCTCAACCTATTCTTTGAAGTTTTGTGTTTAAGAGCAAGAGGGGTATCAGCTGGTATTATTTGAATAGGTACAGCTTCTTGCGCTACGGTCACAAGCGCCAATTTCTTACCTGCCGGTGTGTCTTTCCCGGTTGTCTTCTTCCTCTTAGTAACAGGTGATTCATCAGAAGGGGCAGGTCGTTTCTTAAACACTGCCTTCTTTTTCCCTTCAGGTTTCTCCACCACTGGCGTATCTTCATCAACATATATTTTCTTGTTTTTGAGCAGATACATGCCAATAGTTTTTGCGGTGAGAATCTTCAGAGGAGGAAACTCTTTCGATTCACCCAGTTCCAGTTCTGGGGCATTTTTCAACAAAACACATATTTGCACCGCATAACCCCAGGCTTGCCTCGTCTCTGGAGTCACCATATCCTTGAAAATTTTAAACAGCAACCTTCCCCAGTTTACAGGCACGCCCCCAAAAATAGCAGTCATCATTAGGAACCTTTCATGGGTCACGGCATCAAAGGACCCAGCCTTTACAGTAACGGATTTTTCCAGGATATAATTCAACATCCTAAACTCATACACCATCTCTCTCTTTTTACAAGAAGTAATAATCAGTTTACCGCTATACGAAAAGGCACGCCTCACTTCAAGAATAAGATCCTGAGAAACTTCTTGCAAATCCCAGACCCTCCATCGGTAGCTCAAAAGTACTAGCAAACAGTTCCTCTGAGAAGGCCACCGGCTTTCCTTGTACCGTGCTTACAACTATACCATCCATGACAGAGGCATTGTGAAGGAACTCCACAAGAGCAGCTTCGAACAAGGCCGAGGAGCATCCCAGAAAGCCACTGAGGCCAGATGCCACCAGGGCTTCGAACATGGACACCATCCCTTCGTGGTCCATACCTAGAACTGAGGCGAAGTAAACTTGTCACAGTGTTGTTGATCAAAGCAGAGGCCATTTGTGATAGGTTGAAGATGCTAAACGATAGATTCTGCAAAGGTAAGCACAGAAAAGCAAGAGCACAAGACAGCAAGGTAGTAAATATTGCAAAGTAAGGGTTAGAGAGAAAAAATTGCCGTAATATAACTAGGGAAAGTAAATCGGAAAATGAAACAGTTCACATTAACCTGTAGATGTGACGTTTTCGTATGATGACAACACGTGTCAATCATCCGATGGCGCGAAAAGGATTTTGGAAAGATTTTCGAAATAATTTTTGACAAGTTTGAAAATATTTTTGAAAATCATTTGAGTTTTAACCGCAAGGAGGGTAAAATTGTAAAAAAATAGGCGCCATTTTATAAATTACGTCACAGCCAGAAAAAATTTATATTTCAGCAGAGGTTACCGGATCTGACCACTTATAAGCATCAGTTGTATATGCGCCAAGTTTGAGTAGGTCCAGATTTCACGCATTCAACTGACTCAATGCTTATCAATTCAGATCTGATGTTCCCCCTAAATCTGAGGTCCTTCCAAGTCAGAGAGTTTATCAAACCTGACAATTCCACGTTCCCCCTAAACAGTAGACTCAGATTTGACGAAACCAGAAGCTGTTCAACCTGCAAAATGTTAGCGCAAAGACAATCAAGGCAGTTCTAAGAGACCTAATAGATTTCTAAAATAAGAAAACTTAGCGTCTGGCAGGGGCTTTGTGAAGATGTTAGCTACTTGCTGCTCAGTCGGCACATACTCCAGATTGACGTCCTTCTTGAGTACATGGTCTCTTGTAAAATTATGCCTGATGTCGATGTGCTTCGTTCTTGAATGCAGTACAGTATTTTGAGTAATCGCGATGGCACTGGTGTTGTCACAGAGAATAGGCGCTTCAGAAGCATCAATGCCATAGTCCTTAAGCTGGTGTTGAATCCATAAGATCTGAGCACAGCAGATTCCAGCCGTTAAGTACTCTGCTTCAGCTGTGGACGTTGCAATAGAAGTCTGCTTCTTACTGAACCAGGAAATCAATCGATCACCTAAGAATTGACAATTACCACTGGTGCTTTTATGATAAACTCTACATCCTGCGTAGTCTGCATCACTGTAACTGATTAGTTGAAAGCTTGAGTCTTTGGATATCAAAGACCCATGTTGGAAGTTCCTTTTAAATATTTAAGGTTCCGTTTTACAACAATATAATGTGATTGCTTTGGCTCCGCTTGGAATCTAGCACACATACAGACAGCAAACATGATGTCTGGTCTGCTAGCAGTCAAGTAAAGCAGGGTGGAATCTAGCACACATACAGACAGCAAACATGATGTCTGGTCTGCTAGCAGTCAAGTAAAGCAGGGAGCCTATTATACCACGATATAATGATACCTCAATGGCAGTACCAGCTTCGTATTTTCTAGCTTGATTGATGAGCTCATTGGGGTCGCAGCTGCTGAACAGTTGTCCATGCCAAATTTCTTCAGCAGTTCTTTCGTATATTTGGCTTGTTTGATGAAAATTCAATTATCCAGCTGTCTAACTTGTAAGCCCAGAATGAACGTTAGCTCGCCCATCATGCTCATCTCGAATTTGTCCTGCATTAGCTTAGAAAACTTTTGACATATCTTGGGGTTAGTTCACCCAAATATGATATCACCAACGTAAATCTGAACTAACAGAACATGATCAGCTTTGACAAATTTAAATAGAGTCTTATCCACTGTGCCTATTGTGAAATCATGATCAATTAGGAACTTAGATAGTGTATCATACCAAGCTCTGGGTTCTAGCTTAACCCATACAGAGCTTTATCCAATTTATAAACGTAATCTGGATACGTATGATTTACGAAGCCAGGAGGTTGTGCAACATACACTTCCTCTGTTAAAATGCCATTAAGAAATGCAATCTTAACATCCATTTGAAATACTTTAAAATCTTTTAATGCAGTGTATGCTAAGAACATGCGAATAGCTTCTAATCTAGTACTGGTGCGAAGGTTTCATCAAAATCTATTCCTTCCATTTGCCTAAATCCTTGGGCTACCAGTCTAGCTTTGTTCCTTGTTACTATTCCATCTTCATTCAGTTTATCCCTAAAGACCCATCGAGTTCCTATAACTGAATGATTTGAAGGTCTAGGTACAAGTTGTCATACGTTATTTCTCTTAAACTGATTTAGTTCTTCTTGCATTGCATCTACCCAGCTTGGGTCTGCTAAGGCTTCTTCTATTTGTTTTGGTTCTATATAATAGATGAACGCTGAATCGAAATGATCATGCATCTGTCTTCGTGTGTGAACAGGAGATTCTATGTTACCTATGACCTGCTAAAGTGGATGATTTATATTCCACCGAAGATCAAGTCCAATTGGGTTTGCTTCCTGTTCTGCTTGGATGTCTTGCTGGATAGCCACATCTGGATTGTTCGATGTCAATTGATGGTTCGCGTTCGCATCTTGTGCATTAGATGTTGGTCGTTGTGTGGCAAGATCTGTTTGTGCAACATCTGTTTGAGCAACATCTGTTTGAACATCTTGTGCATTCGTCGCTTCAGCTCCAGCAGCAGGCACACTTGGAGATATCTGATCCTATGTTGAGTCAACGTTAGTTAAATCGATGACTACTGGATTACCTGTCAGATCTTGTTGAGCATTGTTGTGCGGTGTGTCCAGCTCTGGTTGTATTCTGCTGAATTTCTTTGTTGTGCCACGTTATCATCTGAGTCATCAATGCTGGATGATTCAAGGCGTGTACATAAATCATAGAGGCTCGCAGCTGAGTTGGATCTAAAGCTTGTTTCATCAAAGACAACGTGTGCTGATTCTTCAACAGTTAGACTCCGATTGTTGAAAACTCGATAAGCTTTACTCACTGCTGAATAACCTAGAAAGATACCTGCATCAGATTTTGCATCAAAAGCTGTTAGGTGCTTCTTACCATTATTGTGAATGAAGCATCTACACCCAAACACCCTGAAGTATGAAATATCAGGTTTCTTGCCACTCCAGATCTCATATGGGTTTTATCATGTAACTTGTTAATCATAGATCTGTTCTGAGTGTAGCAAGCTGTATTAACTGCTTCTGCCCAAAATTTTTGTGAAATTCCAGAATAAGCAATCATAGATCTAGCAGCTTCTTTTAAAGTGCGATTTTTCCTCTCAACCAGCCCGTTCTGTTGAGGAGTTCTAGCTGCAGAAAGCTCATGCTTTATCCCTATGTCATCCAGATAAGAAGATAATTTTTGATTTAAAAACTCGGTACCACGATCACTTATTACCCTGTTTACTGTACAAGATCTGTCATTTTGTAAACATTTTAAAAGCCGAATGAGTTGGTCATGGTATCAGATTTTTCTTTTAAAAACAGCACCCAAGTGAATTTTGTAAAATCATCAACAACAACTAGGGTGTAGTTCGTTTCCCCTAAGCTTGTTATGGGTATAGGACCAAAAAGATCCATATGTAAAAGATCTAAGCTTCGGTAAGAACGTTTACCGCCTTTCTTTTTAAAAGTAGAACGAATTTGTTTACCAAGCTGACATGCGGCATAGATCTTGTCCTTAGAAAAATTGATTTTGGGCATACCAGAAACCAGTTCATGCTGACTCATATGGGCAAGAGTTTTAAAGTTTAGATGGTTCATTCGCTGATGCCACAACCAGCTCTTGGAAGAGATGGCTGCTAAGCAAATTTGTTCAGATCCCATTTGCTCTGACCAGTTGATAATATAGGTATTCCCCGATCTTTTACCTACCAACACAGTCAAACCATTTGGACTCTGAACTGTGCATGTGTGCTGTTGAAAGTTAACTATGTAACCCTTGTCACATAGCTGACTTATGCTAATCAAATTATAGCGCAAGCTATCAACAACTAGAACATCAGATATTGAAATGTTACCGTGGGTAAGCTTATCCTTACCCACAGTGTTACCATGTGAGTTATCACCAAAGACTATCTTTTCTCCTTTGTGTGGAGTAACATCTGATAGCAGATTTGGGTTCCCAGTGCCTTGCACACCCATTATCAAGATACCAAATGATCGATTCATCTCCAGCTTTGTACCTGTTATCCTGCAATCATAAAAAAACAGATTTTGGTACCCAATTTTACTTGGGTCCAGATAGGATTACCCCTTTCGGGACACATACTTGAATTACCTTAACAGTTTTCCTAGTATGATAGTACATAAGGGTCTGTGCAGAAATATTGTGAGATCTGTTGAGTGTGTTGGGGATCCAGATCCGCCCCCCGGCTAGGCAGCGGAAGAACAAGAAACAGGTGCAGGGAGCGGATCAATACGAAAAAACAGACAATTACAGTAATCGTCATACATAGGGCGTTTAAGCGGGTTACCTTGCTGGCACTTGTGCCTGGCTCCAACCGGTATTACAATAATCCGGCTCTTCTCGGTAGATTGCGGTAGTTTACCGCCAATCCGGTCCACGACCAGATCCGAGACTCCTTCATCAGGCTGCACTAGAATCCCTGACGAGATCAGCACGAACGGATTCTCCTCGTCGAATCGGCCGG
>KQ999453.1:51826-77548 GCA_001598015.1 Dorcoceras hygrometricum | reverse complement strand
CAGTTTAAGAAGAAGTCTGGTTCTGGTTCTTCTGGGTCTGGTAGCTCTAGTAGCAGTGGTTCTAGGGCAGAGTTCTGTGGCTTCTGTGGAGGCAAGCATTCGTCGACTCAGTGCGTTGGTGTGCAGGGCTCGTGTAATATCTGTGGTCAGTATGGGCATTTCGTGAGAGTTATCCGTCAGCTGGATCACAGCAAGCCGCAGCCCCACCTCGGGGTCGAGGAGGATCGTCAGGGGTCGTTCCCCTCAGTTTCCGCAGCCTAGGGTTGGAGAGACGCAGTTTAGGCCGTTCCAGTTGCCTGGTCCGTCGCGTTTTGGATAGTCATCTCAGCAGCATTTCTCTGGACCCCAACCTGCTCAAGCGAACGCTATGACTAGGGAGCAAGCGGAGGAGACGCCGAGCAGGGTGATTTCAGGTACATGACTTGTCTTTGATTTTCCTGCACGAGTGTTGTTTGACACTGGCGCATCGCATTTGTTTATTTCTGATGCTTTTGTGGTCGAGCATGGTTTGCACACCACTTCTTTGCGCGATGTTGTGTCTTTCTCTACTCCCGGCGGTGCGAGCTTGTACTCCCAAGAGATTTTGCTGAATGGCGTTCTGAGTTTTGGTGAGCATGTGTTAGTAGCGAATTTGATTCATTTGATGTTGTGGGATTTCGACTGCATTGTGGGAATGGACGTGTTGTCCAGATATAGGGCCTCCGTGGATTGTTTCCATGGGATCGTGCGTTTTAGGCCTCAGTCCGGTGAGAAATGGAATTTCTACGGTGCTGATTCTCAGTCGAAGATTCCGTTGATCTCAGCGATGGAGATGTTCAGCTTGTTTTCGACGGAGAACGCTGGTTTTATGATTTACGCGTTGGATGCATCTTCCTCTTCGCATGTGCAGCTCAGCGACGTTCCAGTGGTGCATCATTTTCCTGATGTGTTTCCGGATGAGATCCCTGGTTTTTCTCCAAGGAGGGAGATTTACTTTAGCATTGAGTTGGTGCCTGGCACAGCTCCGATTTCACGTGCACCATATCGTTTAGCGCCTGATGAGTTGAGAGAGCTCAAGGTGCAACTGGATGATTTGCTGGAGAAAGGTTTTATCAAATCTAGCATGTCGCCGTGGGGAGCGCCTATCTTGTTTGTCAAGAAGAAGGATGGCACAATGAGAATGTGCATTGACTTCCGTCAGCTGAAAAAAGTTACTGTTAAGAATAAGTACCCGTTGCCGAGGATCGACGACTTGTTTGACTAGTTGCAAGGTTCTGCTGTGTATTCGAAGATCGATCTACGTTTAGGGTACCATCAAATGAGAGTTAGAGATCAAGATGTTGCAAAGACTGCTTTTCATACTAGGTACGGGCACTTTGAGTTTCTAGTAATGCCTTTCAGATTGACCAATGCTCCTGCAGTCTTCATGGATTTGATGAACCGAGTATTCCGAGAGTTTATAGATCAGTTCATGATAGTGTTCATCGACGACATCTTGGTGTATTCGAAGACTCCTTTGGAGCACAAGGAGCATTTGAGAGTTGTTCTTCAGACGTTGAGGGACTCGCAGCTTTATGCTAAATTCTCTAAATGCGAGTTCTGGTTGGATCGCGTCGTGTTTTTGGGTCATGTGATTTCAGCGGATGGCATTTCTGTGGATCCCAGTAAGGTAGATGCTGTTTTGAACTGGGAGCGACCTAGGAATGTGTCTGAGGTTCGTAGTTTCTTGGGTCTGGCTGGCTATTACCGTCGTTTCATAGAGCGTTTCTCTAGTATAGCTAGGCCGATGACTCAGCTGACTCAGAAAGACAAGCGGTTCGTTTGGACTGAGCAATGCGAGAATGCTTTTCAATTGCTCAAGGAGAAGTTGACTACTGCGCCTGTGTTGGCTTTGCCGTCTGGTTCAGGTGGGTACGTTGTGTGTTCTGATGCTTCGCTCAATGGATTGGGCAGTGTGTTGATGCAGCATGGTCGAGTCATTGCGTATGCTTCACGGTAGCTAAAACCGCACGAGACTCGATACCCAGTTCATGATCTGGAGCTAGCAGCTGTGGTCTTTGCGTTGAATATTTGGCACCACTATCTGTATGGCGAGCAGTTTGTGGTGTATTCAGACCACAAGAGTTTGCAATATCTGTTTTCGCAACCTGACCTGAATATGAGACAACGTAGGTGGATGGAGCTGCTGAAGGATTTTGATTGTGAGATCAAGTACCAGCCTGGGAAAGTTAACGTAGTGGCAGATGCGCTGAGCAGGAAGGCCCCGGAAAAGATGCTTGCGTCGTTGTATATTTCTAAGGACTGTGAGCATCTTAGCACTACTGGTTGGAGGTTTTACCCGGCTGAGGATTATGTGGTGGTTTCTTCTTTCCAAGTTGAGCCCCAGATTATTTCGAGCATTAGAGCGGCTCAAAGGATAGATCCTTCCATTCACGAGTTGAAGTTGAAGGTCAGGGCTGGTCAACTTGAGGACTATTCTGTTTCGTCTGTTGGTTGTTTGCGTTTCCATGGTCGGTTGGTTGTGCCCAATCTGATAGATCTTCGGGAGGAGATCCTTAGAGAAGCGCATTGCAGTAGACACATTGTCCATCCTGGTGCACGGAAGATGTACCATGCATTGAAGCCGCAATTCTGGTGGGCTGGTTTGAAGAGTGACATTGCTGGTTTTGTTGCTCGATGCTTGAACTGTCAGCAGGTTACGGCTGAGAGGATGAAACCTGGTGGTTTGTTGCAGAGTTTGGAAGTGCCCCAATGGAATTGGGAGCACATAGCGATGGATTTTGTGACGCATTTGCCTCGTTCCAGCAGAGGTTGCGATGCTATTTGGGTTTTAATCGACAGATTGTTGAAGTCTGCACACTTTATTCCCTATTGCATGACGTTTTAGTTGAATAAAATGGCGAAACTGTACGTCGATTTTGTGTTTAGATTGCACGGAGTACCTGTTTTGATTTTTTCTGACCGAGATCCAAGGTTCACTTCCAAGTTTTGGAAGAGTTTGCAAGCAGCTTTAGGTACCAGATTGGCTATGAGTACAGTGTATCACCCCCAAATAGATGGCCAATCTGAGAGAACTATCCAGACTTTGGAGGATATGTTACGAGCTGTTGTGATGGATTTTTGTGGTAGCTGGAAAGACACGTTGTCTTTGGTTGAGTTTTCCTACAATAATAGCTATCAAGTGACGATTGGTATGACGCCGTTTGAGGCATTGTATGGTAGGAAGTGCAGATCGCCTGTGTGTTGGGACGAAGTGGGGGAGAAGCAGTTGTCTTCCCCAGAGTTTGTGCAGCAGATGAAGGATCATGTGGATCTGATCCGACAGCGGATGAAAACTGCTCAGGATCGCCAAGACAGTTATGCAAATAAGAGGTGTAGGCCTTTAGAGTTTCAGGTTGGTGATCAGGTGTTCCTTAAAGTTTCTCCTTTCAGAAGTGTTATGCGTTTTGGTCACAAGGGAAAGTTAGCCCCTCGTTATGTTGGACCGTATGAAATTGTTGAGAGGATTGGCCCTTTGGCATATCGGCTGTTGTTGCCACCAGAATTGTCTTCTCTACATGATGTCTTTCATGTTTCCATGTTGAGGAAGTATGAGCCAGATCCGTCTCATGTACTGAGAACTGACGAGGTTGAGCTAGATCAGACTTTGAGTTATGTAGAATATCCCTTGCAGATCCTAGACAGAAAAGAGAAACAGTTGAGAAATAAAACCATTCCTTTGGTGATGGTGCAATGGAGCAAACATGGTAGGGAAGAAGCTACCTGGGAGCTGGAAGAGAAGATGCAGTGTGAGTGGCCGCATCTTTTTGAGTAGATGTTGTATCAGTTTCCAGTAGTTGGTTAGTTTTGGTTACTCTTTTCCCTAGTTGTCGTTTGTTGTTTGCTCAGTTATCTTGAACTCTTGGGTTCAGTTGAGTTGTTCCTGGACTTGTTGATTTCGAGGACGAAATCGTGTTTTAGTGGGGGAGAGATGTGAGACCTGTGTTTTCACAATCAGGTGTTGCTTGGGTTGAAACCAGCTGGTAGTAGATGCGTGTGTTGAAATCATCGAATTTGACTAAGTGTTGGAATCAGCAGTTGAGATGGTATCAGCTGTCGAGAGAGAGATATTTGTTCGGGTTTTACATCAGTCGATGAGCGATCGTGTAACGCCAATAAATCCTAATTACGTTTTATTGAGCGCATGACTAGGGGGAAAACTTTATGTTAGCATGATTTCATGTCCTTTATGTGATTATATGATGATTTTATGCCTTACTTTGTGCATGTCATTTTACGGTACTGTTTGAGTTCCGGTAAGCGGGAACGAGACCGAAGACGACCAAATTGAAAATATTTCAAATGTTTTAGCCCTTAGACATATTTTAAAGCAAAATTTATTATTTTATGCACAATTTCCAAAAAATGAGATTTTATGCACAGTTATCGAGGGGGACCCGTTTTTCGCCTATACGGGCTATTTTTATGAATTTTACCACACTTTTAAATTTGAGAGACCTTATATTACGAAAATTAGAGGCTTGAAGTCTGAACTTTATGTATTTTTAAGCATTTTTAATTATAGGAGGGTTAGTTTTGGGATTAAGACTTTTATTTTTAATTAAAGCAAGTTGGAGGGGTCTTTTGTACACTTCTCATTCACTCACCTCCCGCAATTTCGAAAACCTACTCCTCACCCTCTCCATCAGCCGACTTCAGCCTCCCTTCACCCCTAGGTGGTCGAATTTTCAGATCCTTGGTTGGAACTCAAAGGTGTTTGGTCTAATCTATTGTCCTCCGCTCCTGTAACGCGTATCTCTACTCCTTTCTTCGATCAAGGCATGTTTTATTCTCCTTTTCTCACCATTTAGATCATAATATACTGTTTTATAAAGGTTTTTCATGACTCTTATGTGAATATTTCGGATCTTTACCTCTATGTTCATAGTTCATGCATGAGACTCATGGTTTTTGACATGTTACGCTTTCTTGTCTTGAGGCTTCGGTCATGGTAATTTCCAGGGGTGTTGGCTCGGTTCTAGGGGTTCCTAGGGGACTCATGGTGGTCTATATGAAGGGAGGATAGTGGCTAATGGTTTGAGCGAACCACATCATGCAGTAGAAGTCGTGAGGGACGCATCGCGCCGCTGGGCTGGTGCGTCCACTTGCAGAAGTTCGTTCTCCCTGGTCGGTCCATGGTTTGAGGTAAGGTTGGTCACGTTAGAACCGTATGGATCTGGGAGTGGTCCAGCCGTAGGGTCTCTAGCATTGGTGGCCGGAGTAGGGAGAACGAATGCAAAGACCAGCAGGTGGTCACGACGGTGCATCATGGCTGGAGCGTCCACTTGCAGCGACCAGTTCTCCCTGGTTAGCCCACGGTTGAGCCAAGGTTGGTCACGTTAGAATCGTCTGGACCTGGGGGTGGTCCAGCCGGAAGGGCTCTGGCAGTGGTGGCTGGAGCAGGGAGAACCGTCGCGCGAAGTGGCTGCTGGTCGCAGCTGCGTGTGAGGGTAGGCATGTGATTGTTGGTTTAGGGTTTACTTTTGCTATGGTTCGGTCTAACTGAACCGGTTCGGCTGGTTTGGTTGGACCGGATCGGTTCTTCGAGTCCCGAGTCAAATATTTTAAAATGGGGTCAATTTATTTTATTTAGGACCTGTTATTTTTAGTAATGTGTCAAATGTTCAATTTTAAAGAAGCCAGCCAGAAGGTCAATGTCGAAGGTCCAATTTTAAATAGCCAGAAGGTCCAAATTGAGTCAAATCTTTTAAATAATTTTAGTTATGTTTAATTTTAAGTTTTTAGTCAAAATTAGGGCTTTAGGAATTTTATTCAAGTCAAAATCGATTTTTAAAATTTAATTTTGTCAAAATCAGTCTTTTGGTCAAAATCGGCCTTCAAGGTCAAAATCGATTTTTATAAGTCAAAAATTGATTTTTAGAAGTCAAAATTGATTTTAATTAATCTCTTTTAGTCTTGATTTTTTTAAGAAATCAAATATTTAAGAAAATAGGCAAACGGAAAAAGCGGTGAACATTCGTTTCATCGGCCGTTTTGGAGCGACGTTTGGTCTAGAAGTAGCAAGCCAGGCCCCGAAATCAGTCCTTGACCGAGCCGAGAAAATGTATAGGCCCATGAATATATATTTAATTATATACGTATTATGTTATGTATTTTAGTATGAAACGTTTAAAGGAAATTAAATATATATTGATGGGCCAAGATTTTTAAACTTGCATAATTTTTATGAAATGCATGGATCATGAAAGTTTGTGAAATGTTATGGCATCAAGGAAAAATATTTTGAGGGATTGAAGTGATGTGGGGCAAAAATTTAATGATGGGAGTTAGCCGGATATCCGGGCCCGGGATCCCCTGTTTTAATGTACGAGCTTATGGATCCATGTGTGACATCATGGTGAAGTGGCAGCACAGAGGTGTGACATATAGGGATCCCGAGGTAAGGTCGGGTGAACCACACCGTCGAGTACGTTGGTTTATAGATTGATCAATCGATTATGGCTCACACTTCATGGATACGACTCGCATGTTCTTTTAATTTATGTTATGTTTATGTCATGCCTTAATATTTATATATATTATACGATGAGGTTATGTACGATTGCATTATGATTCAATGTTTTAAGATCTTTCACACACGCATGTTATGAAATTATGTTCCTATACGTATGTGCCTGCATGTGGTTTTATTATATGTACTTTGTTATTATCGGTAGAGCATGCTGGGCCTTTAGGCTCACTAGGTTTAAATGGTGCAGGTGAGCATGATGCTGATTTTATTCCGACCGGCGGTGAGGATCTCTGATGCTCGCTGCGGCTGTTACCCTGTGACCACCTCAGTTATTTTATGCCATTGCTTTTAAACATGTTCAATTTTCCGCAACAGTTTTAAATACTCTGATTTTTATGTTAGCTTGTGCGATGTGGATTGGGGATACGTTGCCGTTAGTTTTAAACGGATGTTGAGATGATATTTTCAAATGCTTTAAGTTATAGTTTTTATTTATAGCTTTTATTAAATGTTTATTCCACATCTGTAAAAATTTTAGAGGTTTAGCACGTCTGTTGGTATTTCAGTCTTTGCGTTTTGGTAGGAAGCAGCAGCAATGCTGACGTGGAATTCAGACGTTGGTATTTTAGTTGCGATGGTCAGCAGAGAGCGCTAAGGGACTCTTAAGCGACAACGTTTTGTGAACAGGAACCAGCTGCTGGTTTGTTGATCAGCTGTTGGTCTCGTTAGCGTGTTTCTTAGTGGGTATCGTAACTTCGTCGTTTTGATATGATTGGAACGACAGAGTTTTGCTTAGCGCTAGGAGATTCAGCTGTTGGTGTATTAGCGCGTATCCAGCTGTTGCGAGTGATTAGCTGTTGGTTAGCGATCTGCAGTGGCTAGCGAGCGATGTGTCCTATGGTGACGTGTCCCTCTCTCTGTGAGACGTCGTTTTGTTTAGTTATTCACTATTTAGCGATAGGACTCAACTGATGCGAGATTTCAGCAGTTGGTTGGGAATTTAGTTGTGACAACTGATTTTGTCGGTGAAATTTGTTCCTATTTATGTCAGCTGTTGAGAAGCGTATTTAATAGAAGACTTGGTATTCGAATTGGTATGAGATCCCATACTTAGAATATTTTCCCCGATTATCGTTCTCTGTCTCGAACCCTAAGCACTGTTCACCGTAGCTTTTCTCCGACGATTCCCGTCGTTTCCGGTCGTTGTTTTGAACGATTGAGGTAGCGTTGGACTCCTATCGTGAAGGTGCATCATCTTATATCACTTTTGGAAGCTGTAGTTGGTTGGAAGCAGATTCACGAAGCAACTCTAGCGGTCGTGTGTTAGCTTCGTTCAGGTAATGCTTCGAGTTAATTTATAAGATCTTACCTTAGGCTTTGATTTGAGCTTCCTGTTGAGTTAGGAAGGTAGGATTATCACTGGTTGAGTGTAGCTCCCAGTTTGTGATTCTGTGTTAGCGTCCCTGAGAATTATGCGTGTTGTTTAGCAGGTTTCAGATCAGATTTCTCGGGACCACGTGTGTAGTAATTGTTGCACAAAATATCGAGGTACGGATTTGAGCTTGTTATAGCTTGGAATTGGCGTGGGATATTATGTGAGGTTGCTGGTATGCAATTTCTGTGTATTCTGTGTTGTCGACTATTTGCATACATGCATTATTCACGCTCATTTCAGCTATCTATTGCATTGTACCTTGTTGTATTGTTGTTGTATCTGTTCTTACCAGGATGCGAGGGCGAGCGGCAATACCGCACTCTCATCTCCCTGCTGGGATCTGTTAGCCATCATGCGCCGAGTGGTTAACTACCACAATCATGAGTTGGGCAACGGCAGGTTGAGCTATTTGATGCATCTGGTATTCGGGTGTAGTGTAAAGACGAGCGGGTAATTCCCGTATGCTTGTACACACACCAGTGGCCACCATTCGTTGCAAATTCTGTTGAGCGGTGCTTGAGTTCCTTGGCTCCCTTCTTCAGTTGAAGCCTTCAGCTGTTGTTCAGCGTCTCATGCATAGCATCTGCATTTTATCTTATTTTGTTTCTTTAGCTGTTTCAGTTGCTCTCCATACTGGGGTTTGACCCCATGTCCCTCTGGGGCTTGGTTTGTTTCGTTTGCCTATTTGTTGTTCAGGTTCCAGGTTACTCAGCTGGTCATGGAGTTGGCCCGGCTGGAGGTGCCCCAGGAGGTGCTTAGAGTGTCCCAGTTATGTATAGTATCTATATGCACTGGTATCACCGCGGGTGGGATGTCCCGGGTGATGATTAGACATTTATAGCTAGTAGTCTGTTGTATTCAGTTGTGGTTGTTGTCAGGTATTTGATGCATGGTTATGCTGCATGGTTTTACTTTGGGCTTGTAGCCTTTGCTTGTTTTGCGTAACTGGGATATATTTTGAGTATTGCCGTATTTTAAATTATATTGTATTTCAGTCAGGCAAAAAGCAAAAATTTTAGCCACTTTTTAGTTGCTTCCGCTAGTGTTTGCGTGGTTTATCTCTGATGTGAGCACGAGGCCTGACAGGGAAATTTTACTAAATTCACAACTTTAGGTAAGGTTTGTCATTCTTAATGATTACACCTCACCTGCCACTAATCCCTCCCATATAAATCCCTGTTACGAAGGAAAAGTTCATTTTCACTTGCAAATAGAAAACTCTTTTGTGTTCTTTCAAATATCTTCAAAGAAGCTCGTGTGATGCCCGGCTGGAGGTGCCCCAGGAGGTGCTTAGAGTGTCCCAGTTATGTATAGTATCTATATGCACTGGTATCACCGCGGGTGGGATGTCCCGGGTGATGATTAGACATTTATAGCTAGTAGTCTGTTGTATTCAGTTGTGGTTGTTGTCAGGTATTTGATGCATGGTTATGATGTATTGTTTTACTTTGGGCTTGTAGCCTTAGCTTGTTTTGTGTAACTGGGATATATTTTGAGTATTGCCGTATTTTAAATTATACTGTCTTTCTGTCAGGCCAAAAGCAAAAATTTTAGCCACTTTTTAGTTGCTTCCGCTAGTGTTTGCGTGGTTTATCTCTGATGTGAGCACGATGTTGGGATCCGGATCACGCCCCCCGGCTAGGCAGCGGAAGAACAGAAAATTGATACCGGGAGACGATCAATACAAAATAAAATATACATCTATGACATTCATAGGGTGTTTAATAGGAATACCTTGTTGGCACTTGTGCCTGGCTCCAACCGGAATTACAATAACGCCGGCACTTCACGGTAGATTGCGGTAGATAAAGCCAATCAGGTCCATGACCGGAGGCGGGATTCCTTCGTCAGCCTGCACTAGAAGGCCTGACGAGATCTGCACGGACGGATTCTCCTCGTCGAATTGGCCGGAACGAATTCCGGCGAAGCGGCGGCGGCGACGGCGGCGACGGCGGCGTGCACCGGGCGGCGGCGGCGAGGCTTATGAGAGGAGGGGAGGTGGCGGCTAGGAGCTTAGGAGACTAGGGTTTGTATCTAATGAATTAAGTTATGAAGTCTACAAGCCTAATTAAATAGACTTAGTCATAATCTTGAACCGGCCCAACGGGCCCGGGTCCAACGAGTGAACATTCAGTTCAACCCTATCACCGTGACTTCATCGTAACTCAGATCGCTGATCAGATCGGACGGATCGACTCAGTTTCCAAAACTGAATATTATTATCTGAAAAACCATTTTTCAGAACCCCAGTGCAAAATGACCGTTTTGCCCCTCAACGTCGGGAAATCTCGATTTGACCCGAGTTGACTTTTAGGACGTCGCACTCCCCAAAATCCTCTTCTCGTGCTCAAAACATTGAGCTGAGTATCCGTGCGGGAATCTCGAATCCAGTACTTGTGTGACCCTCAATGGTTCAGGGATACAGCTAGCCGTGGGCCCACAACCATTGCGGCTCCGGAATCACAATTCCGGACTTGCCCATCGGATCATGGTAAAGCGTCTAGAAACATCACCCCATGATCCCCTAGGTATCACTGATAGTGCCTGACCCATTGTTGATGGAAGGTAGGGTTAATTTAAACAATTTTAAATACCCTTTAGTTTATCGAATAAACTTTTTATCTTGATATAAGTTTTAAATCAAATTTAAAACGAGGGATTTTTATTTTGAAAAACATTTTGGTCTCATGCATATTTAAATCTAATTTAAAACATGCAAACATGCGGATTCGATTAAACTATATATCAAATATATAAATAAATATTGGGATGATCGATCGCGAGAGCTATGCGGTCCGTGGTTGCCAGTCACGGACCTGGGTCCAATCCTAGGGGTAATGCAATATGCAATGCAATCCTATTACAATGCTTTCCGGTTTTACAGATCTTCGGTCTTCAATATCTTGATCGTCATCGTCCACCGTCTTCGGATGTCCTCCCACTAAATCTAGTAATTTATATTTAAATACCATGACATACAAGGGATACATTTATCAAGGGGTGGGAACGGGCCACAAACAGGCCCACTTTAAACGATAATCAAAATACATTTACAAACCTAAATCATACAAAACCTATCGCATACACCTAACAGATTGGGCACGGCTCTCGATCATCCCAATCATGCAATTAATCTAATTAACATGCATAATTTAAATAATCTAATTATTTATCGTAAAATCATATTCTAATTACGAAATCGTATTTTATAATAAAATCGTATTTTGCCGATAAAAACCAATTTTATCAACAAAATCATATTTCATTATAAAATCATATTTCATAATTAAAATCACATTTTACTAATTTTAATTGTATCAAATTGGGTTTAAAACAATTTTAGGCCCAAAAATCTTAAAATTTCAAAATCGACCAAACGGGCCCGATATCGCATACCGGCCCGAAAACTTCACGGGCTGCCCGGGACAGGCCCGAACCAAACCCTAAAAGAAATCAGACCAGCCGTCACGACATCGCCGGAGACTCGCCGGAGCGGCGGCCGGCCGACGGCGACGCCACCATCGAAATCGCACGGCGCGAGGCTACGCCGGCCGCAACATGTTCGGCTCAATCGCGCGCCATCGTGCGCCATTGTGCGTCGACGTGCGGCGCACGGCCCCTGGACAGCGGCGCCTCCATCCTCAACGTCGCGTGATGTCTCGCGCACGGCCTTGCTTGGAACAGCGCCATCGAGCGCGCAACCCGTGCGTCCATCGTCGGCCACCACCGCGCCACTCGTGCAGCCAGCGCACGATGAGAGGCACGACATCGCGCGGCCGAGGCGCGCGACATCGCGCGGCTGAGGCGCGCGACAAGCGCGGCAGGCGTGCGGCCGAGGCGCGCAACATGTGCGGCAGGCGCACGGCCGAGGCGCGCAACATGCGCGGCGGGCGCACGGTAGAGGCGTGCGATAGCGGCGGTCGGCGGTCAGCTTCGAAGTTTTCGATTTTTCAATCTGAAATTTAGAGATGTTAGATACAATAAGGCATAAAGTATTGATCAGATCCGAAAACCTTGGCTCTGATACCATTGTTGGGATCCGGATCACGCCCCCTGTCTAGGCAGCGGAAGAACAGAAAATAGATGCCGGGAGACGATCAATACAAAATCAAATACACAATCTATGACATTCATAGGGTGTTTAATAGGAATACCTTGTTGGCACTTGTGCCTGGCTCCAACCGGAATTACAATAACGCCGGCTCTTCACGGTAGATTGCGGTGGATAACGCCAATCAGGTCCACGACCGGAGGCGGGATTCCTTCGTCAGCCTGCACTAGAAGGCCTGACGAGATCGGCACGGACGGATTCTCCTCGTCGAATTGGCCGGAACGAATTCCGGCAAAGCGGCGGCGGCGACGACGGCGTGCACCGGGCGACGGCGGCGAGGCTTATGAGAGGAGGGGAGGCGGCGGCTAGGAGCTTAGGAGACTAGGGTTTGTGTCTAATGAATTAAGTTATGAAGTCTACAAGCCTAATTAAATAGACTTAGTCATAATCTTGGACCGGCCCAACGGGTCCGGGTCCAACGGGTGAACATTCAGTTCAACCCTATCACCGTGACTTAATCATAACTCCGATCACCGATCAGATCGGACGGATCGACTCAGTTTTCAAAACTGAATATTATTATCTGAAAAACCATTTTTCAGAACCCCAGTGCAAAATGACCGTTTTGCCCCTCAACGTCGGGAAATCTCGATTTGACCCGAGTTGACTTTTAGGAAGTCGCACTTCCCAAAATCCTCTTCTCGTGCTCAACACATTGAGCTGAGTATCCATGCGGGAATCTCGAATCCAGTACTTGTGTGACCCTCAATGGTTCAGGGATACAGCTAGCCGTGGGCCCACAACCATTGTGGCTCCGGGATCACAATTCCGGACTTTGCCCATCGGATCATGGTAAGAGCGTCTAGCAACATTGCCCCATGATCCCCTAGGTATCACTGATAGTGCCTGCAGGAACCAGTTGGTCGTGGTCAGCGTACAGTACGGTCTTTTCAATCCATATATCCCGATCAGATCAACGACCATTGGTAAATCGAGAGTCGCTATAGATCCGATAGCTATGCATACATCTTGGAGATCGAATAGTGACATCACGAGTGTAACTAGGTAAACACATTTACCTAAAACACTTCTAGTACTCTGGCCAGAGATTTATACACTATTATCCCCTTAGATAGCATAGGATATCCACGCATGTCTGCGAGCGGTGAATCCTCGACAACGATGCATCGACTCCTACATGCATCGGGGTCTCACCCAATCCCGATGCCTTACGACCCCAAGTGAGTCGGTAAACGGGTCAAAGTGAGACGCCTATCATGTAGAGCCTCAATGACGTTTCGAGTCGTGAGGACTAATCAGTACAACCAAGACCTCGGACTTATCCACTCGACAAATGGTAACCACTTGGAAAGTCCGAAGGAGGGTAGTTCGATAGATCACCAGGTCACTATCTATCTGCATGCTCAGAATATCACAATGTTCCCTACCAATGAAACATGGTACTTCGCATCGCAGATACTAGTCTCGAACTCGGGCGGCCTTATCCTCATTTTGACGGCCCAATCGACTAGGAACATGTTCAGAATACACAGTGACTGTTAGATGTGTTTCATGATAGCCGTCATACCCACTATCACATCTAACATACACTTAAGTGTATTCTAGGTCTTTACTCAACGCAATTGTAAATCATCATACATACAATGAAAGTAAAGAATGCCATATAAATAAATGTGAATATCATATATAAAGATTGTTATATACAAGAGTCTATAAACCCACACGCCACAAGTTGGCTAGTTGGGCATCTACTCTAACACACGAGGCCTGACAGAGCACTAGAATGTTCTTTGAGATTTTGACAGATGAAATTTTGAATACTTTTATGCTTGAAGTATCCCAGAAGTTGAGAGCTTTTGAATATGTAGAATAAGCTTTGAGCGAGAGATTTAAGATTCACGACAATCTTCTTTGTTTGAAGACTTCAACTACTTATACTCTTCACTCTCAACGGTCAGTAGTTTGAATTCTTCTGCATATCTTCTTCAAATCTCCATTAGCGCTATGCACAAGGTAAACTGCGCTGTCAAAGTTTGATTGACTTTACTTGCCAAATAGAGTAGCCAGCGTATCAATTATTATGCGTAATGTGTGGCTTTCTCAAGATAGCTTTGATCCTGTTTCCTTAATTCCATTTTGACCGTTGTAATTTTCTTCAAATCGACTGATGACAGCTGAAGAGATTTGAAGCTCACATCTGTTGTAGCACTTCACATCTGAATGCTGATTTCTTTCCTTTTGTGGCTAAGAGAAATATTCTTACGCAGAGTTACCACATCTGATATATTTCCCTACTATCACTCTGTCAAATCTGAAAGCTCTACTGCTTCTTGTGAAACTTTCAACTCCAAGTCTGAAGAATCCTGTATCGTCTATTCACATCTGATATGCTTAACTCAAATCTGTATAATTCTTAACGACATACCTGGTTCTATTACTGTAGCCTCTGAATCACTTCTGAAGACCCTCAAATCTGAATGTTTGACGAAAACTGAAATATTTCTGAATAATCAAATCTGATAGGCTTCCTGAAGACTTATCTAGATAACTGATATCTGAACATTTCTTTACTGAAGAATCAAATCTGATAGTCTCTGAAACAAGACTTTCAACCTGATATCTGAGTACACTGTTCCAAGGGTTTCGCTTCTGAGCCACAACTTTTAACCACGATGACTGTCCAAATCTGATTACAAAAGTTCAGTTCTTATTTTATTTTTGTTATCGCCAAAACTTATAAATTTTATCTTAACATATGGACAGAGACATATTGTATTTGAACAGCTCTCAAGCGAAGATTGATGGTTCGTGCTAAACATCTAGAAATGTTTCTTTGAAAAGTTCTGCTCGAGATGTGGAGAAACATTGTTCCTAGACACCCGCTCGCAATCATAGACCTCCAGGTTCTGGACGTACTGGCTGAGGCTCACAATATTGCAGAACTAGGTTATCTGGGGCTTAGGAAGCAGCATAAGCTAGTATGGACACTGCTAGGGCTCTCAAATCTATTGTTCGGACCGGGTGAGGAAATAGAAGTCAGTTCAGTTCTCCATTCCTAGGAGCCGTTAGTGAAACAGTGTACAAATTTGGTGGTACATCCGTCAGTACAGAATTCAGAGGCTATTCCGGATGTTGCTTTTAGAGCTTTTCAGCACGGGCAGCATGCTGAACGATTTTGTGAATTCTTTGAAGAAGGCACACATGCAGAATCCTTTCATTCTCCGACTTTTGAATCTGTTGATATGGTATATGAAGAATTTCACCCAGCACAGTCAGATCGCAGTTTCAGTGACCCCCACTGTATTTCATCATTTGGGCAGAAAGCTTCTCAACTCTGAGCTCTGGTGACCAACATCAGTTTGGAGCAGTTACACTCTCAAGAGCTCATGACATCCTTTACATCAGATTTCAATGAACGTATAAAGTCTCTAGAGCTCAATGTCGAAGACCTGCGTACGCCACACGTTGTGATGATCAACAAACAGTGGAGACAACACTTGGATTTGCTCAAAAGAGTAGATAAGCTCAGGGTTGACCTCTCCTCGGAGATCACTTCTACTAGATTGATGGTGCATGAAGAGGCACAAAAACAATCGGTTGACGTAAACTCTAGCCTAAACTCCCTCAGCTCTCAGCTCGTAGAATTAGCTGCACATCTTAAGAGAGATGGTGATGTCAAAAAGGGGGGAATTTGGTAGCAATATCAGCCGAAAATGGGAGAGTAGCAGTGGTGACAGATACAGAGACAACGGTGGGAAGCGCAGATGGTTTTAAGAAAGATTTTTGTCAGTTTTGAAAGGGATTTTTTTTTAGAAGAAATATCAGTTCTTGTGCTTAGCAATTTTCATTGATTAATAAAAGAGAATTTTTGCAAGTTTTGTCATGACCAAAAGGGGGAAATTGTTAAGAATAAAATTTAAGTTTTGGTGACAACAAATACAAGAACTCAAATAGATTACAGCTGTAAGATGAAGAGCTATACAGAACAGCTTAGGATGTCGCAGACCAGCTCAGAGCGTATTGATCAGCTAAGAGCGGACAGATCAGATCAGGACGTTGTATGTCATCTTAGAGCATGTCTAACAGTTTACGACGACATATTTCAGCTTAGAGAAAGAAAAACAGTGTACATCGTAGCTACTCAGCTCGAGACGATGCAGATCATCTCAGAGCAAGTTGAATAGTTCAAAACGTTGGACTTTAGCCCAGAGCAGGTCGAAAAGTTTATAACGTCGGATTTCAGCTTAGAGAAAATAGATCAGTTCAGAAAGTCACGATTCAGCTTAAAGCAATTCGATCAGCTTAGAGAGTCGCGATTCAGCTCAGGACAAGCAGATCAGCTTAGAGCATCACCTTTCAGTTCAGCGTAAGCAGAACAAATTAGAATGACTCAGAACAGTTCAGATTGGAGCTTCGAGATCAGAACAGCTATTGAGTGTAGGAATGAGCTTAGAGAAGATTCAGATCGGAGATTCATTCAGAGAACAGCTTACAATAGACTACAAGTATGTACATCTTAGAGCAGCGCTCAGAGTTCAGAAGAAAACATCTTAGAGCTTAGACAACACGGAAAACAGCTTAGAGCTGAGACACCGTAGAAAACAACTTAGAGCTAGAACAGCACAGAGACTAGCTTAGGGCTGAAAAACAGCTTTCTGTTCAGAACTTATAAGAATTCAGATCAGAGCTTGAAGAGCTAAGTCTCATATCATATTGATGTTATCCGTTTACATAACAGCTAATAGAAACGTCGTCCAGATCAGCTTAAGTACTGTATATCAGATCAGATATGGAAGAAGTTAAGTTCAGCAAAGATAATCTCAGACAGTTATGGATCAGAACGTAAGAGCAGGTTACAATTTTTCTCGTAACAGCTCAGAGGTTACAAGTCTTTAGATCACGACTACAGTGAACAGCTCAGAGCTTGCAGATATCAGATTAGACGTGACTCTATCAGATCAGATCAGATCAATCTTTTGCTTAATTATTGGCTGAATTATCGGATGCTATTTATAGACCTAACGGTATCATTCCTGTGATTCGGGAATGAAGAATGACAAGTTGTTCAAAGATAGAAAGAATATCAACTAGCCGGTACAACAAATCATTTGAAGATTGATAGTGCTGGAGATCTATTTAAATGGCGATGAACAGAAGCGACAAAAATTCTTTTTATACACGATAATTAAAATTCTACAAAAGCTCTCAAACAACCTTACGCTACATACTGTTACGCTGCAGAATTTACATCACACAAAAGCTCTTTGTTCATCATCATCTTCGTTACAACCTGCTCTCAAAAGCTTCAGTTTTATATTCATTTGAGTTGTAACCACTCTGTGGTATTGTGTCTTGATTGTAAATATTAAAAAGAGTGCATAGAGATTGTGAAAGCTTAAAAAACTTAGAACCGTCGTTTTATTTGCAGAACATATTGCGCATCTGTTTCTGTTGTAGAAGTGCTAGGACTCTTGCAGCTTGTGGGTTGTCGGATCGGGTTAGAGCAGGAGCTGCTATAATCAAATCTTCTAGTGGAGTCCTTCCTGTTCAAGGGAAAAGGGGAGACGTAGGACTTTAAGCTCCGAACTTCCATAAACAAACTCTTGTCCCTTTTACTTTACTGCACTTAGATTTATTTACTGCTTTCAGTTTTTAATTTATCTGTTCACTGTTCAATCGAGTTATTTTTGCACATATTTTTGTTACCCGAGAGAACAGTAGCACACTGAGATCCTCCAAAGCTGGTAACACAGCTTAGAGGTAGCCGAAGGTTTTAAAAATCATTTTGAAAAGCGTTTTGCAAAAAATAGTGAAGGAGTTCATTCAAACCACCCCTTCTGAACTCTCGAGTGTATTTCAACTGTATTTTCAATCCAACAGAAGTCTAAGATGAAATCGCAGAGCCACCAATCTGGAGAAGCACGAACAAATCGGAACATATTATGGTAGAACAAATAGAGCTTAAGAGCGACACAGATCAGCTCAGAGCATCACAGATCAGCTCAGAGCTTATCGATCAGCTTAGAACATAGCCAAATCAGCTCAGAGCATGTCGATCAACTTATAACGTCGCAAATCAGATCAGATTTGAGAGACTTAGTTCAGATCATATTGGAGCTTTGCAATCAGACCAAAGGAAAGCAAGTGAAACATATTAGATCAGAGCTTAAGTGAAGGAATCAGATTGGAGCAGATTCAAACTAGAGCTTCAAAGAGAGAACATCTCACAGTAGATTATGAAAGCAGAACGGATCAGAGTAATGTTATCTCAGAGAACAGCTCAGACCTCATGAACAGCTTTCAACTTAGAGCGTAAGAGTTTTTCATATCAGAGCGTGAAGAGTTCGAGTTCTCAGGTCAGTATTTAAAAGAACAATTTTCAGATAAATTGAGTCAGTTCAGATGAACTTTTCCTAGATCAGCTTAGAGCATATTGAGTATCAGATCAGACCGAAAAAAGTTCAGCTCAGCAAAGAACTACTTAGATAGTTTTTGGATCAGATCGCATGAACAGCTTACAGATTTCACGTAACAACTCAGAGCTCACAAGCTTTCAGATAGTTCATATAGCTAACAACTCAGAGCGTACAACTGTCAGTTTAGACGTGAATCTATCATATAAGATCAGAGCAATTGAAGCGCTAAATCACTGCTAAATTACCGGACGCTATTTCTGTACCTAACGGTAACCTTTCATTGATTCCGTATGAAGAAAGACAAGACCTTCAAGAATGGAAAGAAGATCATTTAGACAGTAGATCAAATCAATCAAAGGATCAAGCAAATCAGAAGATTTATATATTAAAGAAGAGTTGACAGTGATACAATCACGAAAAAGTGAAGAAGACACAAATGAAACACTGTCACGTTCGCAAGTTACACAGACGACAAAAGTTTACTGTTCATCATCTCTTCCTTACGAATTTGCTCCCAAAAGCTTCAAAGTAATTTTTCTGAGTTGTAACCACTTTGTAGATTCGTGTATACAAGTGTAAATAAAAAATATAGTTTTTAGAGCATGTGTAAGTTGAATCAGCTCAGAGCGAATTTTTGTAATAGCAGAACAGATCGTGCGTCTGTCTTCTATCGTAGAGTTCTAGGAGTTCTCACTGTTAGAGTAGATGCCCAACTATCCAACTTGTGGCGTGTGGGTTTTATAGACTCTTGTATGAAACGATCTTTATATATGACATTCGCATTTGTTTATGGCGTTCTTTATTTTTATTATGATTATAATGTTAACAATTGTGTTGGATAAAGACCTAGAATGCACCATAGTGTATGTTAGATGTGATAGTGGGTATGACGGCTATCATGAAACACATCTAATGGTCACTGTGTATTCTCAACTCGTTCCTAGTCGATTGGGCTATCAGAATGAGGATAAGGCCGCCCGAGCTTGAGACTAGCATCTGCGATGCGAAGTATATGTTTCATTGGTAGGGAACATTGTGATGTTCTGAGCATGCAGATGGATAGTGACCTGGTGATCTATCGAACTACCCTCGTTCGGATTTTCCAAGTGGTTAACATTTGTCGAGTGGATAAGTCCGAGGTCTTGGTTGTACTGATTAGTCCTCACGACTCGGAACGTCATTGAGACTCTACATGATAGGCATCTCACTTTGACCCGTTTGCCGACTCACTTGGGGTCATTAGGCGGCGGGATTGGGTGAGATCCCGATGCATGTAGGAGTCGATGCTTCGTTGTCGAGGATTCACCGCTCGCTCTCATGCGTGGATATCTTATGCTATTTGAGGGGATAATAGTCTATAAATCTCTGGCCAGAGTACTAGAAGTGTTTTAGGTAAATGGGTTTACCTAGTAACACTCGCGATGTCACTATTCGATCTCCAAGATGTATGCATAGCTATCGGATCTCTAGCGACTCTCGATTTACCAATGGTCACTGATCTGATCGGGATATATGTGTTGAAAGGACCGTACTGTACGCTAACCACGACCAACTGGTTCTTACAGGTACTATCAGTGATACCTAGGGGATCATGGCGCGATGTTGCTAGGCGCTTTACCATGATCCATTGGGGAAGTCCGAAATTGTGATTTCGGAGCCACAATGGTTGTGGGCCCACGGCTAGATGTATCCCTGAACCATTGAGGGTCACACAAGTACTGGATTCATGATTCCCGCATGGAAACTGAGCTCAATGTGTTGAGCATGATCCATTGGGGAAGTCCGAAATTGTGATTTCGGAGCCACAATGGTTGTGGGCCCACGGCTAGATGTATCCCTGAACCATTGAGGGTCACACAAGTACTGGATTCATGATTCCCGCATGGAAACTGAGCTCAATGTGTTGAGCATAGGAAGAGGATTTTAGGGAGTGCGACTTCCTAAAACTCAACAGGGGTGAAATTGCGATTTCCCACCATTGAGGGGCAATACTGTCATTTGGACTAGGTAATCTGAAAAATTGTTTTTCACATCATAATATTCAGTTTTGGAAACTGAGTCGATCGGTCCGATCAGATCTTCGATCAAAGTTGTGATGAAACCGCAGTGAATTAAACGAACCGAATGTTCATATATGGACTTGGGCCTGACCCAAGTCCAATGGGCCGGTTCTAGCCCATGTATACTAATTATATGTTAGTACTCTACTAGGCCTTAATAACTTGAATCATAACACATAACCCTAGCTCCAAGACTTTGGCCGCCGCCCCCACACCTCCTCTCTACCTCTCGGCCGCGCCTCTTGCCACGCGCCGCCGCCCCTCGCCGGACTTGTTCCGGCCATCGTGAAGAGGAGTTTCCGTCCGTGCTGAAATCCATCAGCTTTCTAGTGCAGGCTGATTGGAGGAAGATTGTTTCCGGTCATGGACCTGATTGACGATCTACCGCCGCCTACAGTTTGAAGTGTCGGTTTCCTCGTGAAACTGGTCGGAGCCAGGCGCCTAGACGCCAGCAAGGTAACTATCTACGAACACCCTATGAATGTTTGTAGATTTTATTGAATGTATTGAACACTTTTCGGGTAATTTTTGTTTTTCCGCTGCGCCCCGGGAAGTGGGATCCGGATCCGCCACCGTATTCCAACAGTGGTATCAGAGCTCAGGCTTGGATCCTTCAATACATTGTGCCATATTGTATCGAATCTCAATTTTCAGATCGAAAACAAAAAAAAATTTTTTTGAAGAAACCGGCGACGGCGCCGCCGTGCATGACGGCGCCCCCTCCACCACGCGCATATGCGCGCGCGGTACCTGCACGCTGGCCGCGCATGGCTGCGATTGGCGGCCGCATGGTGGCCTGCTGGTTGCCACGACTTTGCGCACTGGTTGCGTAACTTCCTTGCCGCTGGTCGCGTGAGGAGGCCGAGAGATGGCCGACCGATTGCTGCTGTTTTGCACGCTGGATGGCGACGGGAAGCGCACTGGTTGCGCACCATGATGGCCGCTGTTCGCGCGGTGGTTGGGCGCTACATGCGCCGCGCTTGGCGCGGCAGCGCGCGGCCTTGTGCCGCGCGCTATGTGGTGGCGGCCGCCGCCGTGCGGCCGCCGTCCGACGTGTTCCCGGCAGCGATGCGACGGCTAATTTTCTTCTAGGTTTTGTTCGGGCCTGTCCCGGGCAGCCCATGAAGTTTTCGGGCCGATATTCGATATGGGGCCGATTTTGGTCGATTTTGAAATTTTGAGATTTTTGGGCCTAAAATTGTTTTAAGCCCAATATGATGCAATTAAAAATTGAAAAATATGATTTTAGTTGTAAAATGTGATTTTATAATTAAAATATGATTTTGTTGATTAAAATATGATTTTATCGACAAAATGCGATTTTATGATTAAAATATGATTTTGTGGTAAATAATTTGATTATTTAATTTATGCATATTAATTAGATTGATTGCATGTTTGGGATGATCGAGAGCCGTGACCAATGTGTTAGGTGTATGCTTTAGGTTTTGCGATTTCGGTTTTAATATTATTGATTATCATTTTATAAAGTGGGTCTGTTTGTGACCCGTTCCCACCCCTTAAAATTGTATCCCTTATGTGTCATGAAAATTTAATTGTAAATTACTAGACTTAGTGGGAGGACATTTGAAGACGGTGGCCCGATGACGATCAAAGATATTGAAGACCGAAGATCTGTAAAACCGGAAGCAATTGTAATATGATTGCATTGCATATTGCATTTCACCTAGGATTGGGTCCGTGATTGTCAACCACGGATCGCATAGCTCTCGCGATCGATCATCCCAAAGTTATTTATATATTTGATATATATATGTTGAATCCGCATGTTTTAAATTGTGATTTAAAATTACATGAGACGAAATTTTTCGAGAATAAAATCCCTCGTTTTAAATACGATTTAAAACTAATATCAAGATAAAAGTTTATTCGATAAACTAAGGGAATTTAAATTTGTTTAAATATCCCTACCTTCCATCAACAATGAGTGTACGCCGATGCTACCCGCATACATGGCCCGGCTCATATTATTGAGGGGGTTATGTATGCCGGAAAACTGTCCACGCCACTGACAATTGTTGTGAGTCGGTTGGAACTCCCTTTAACGTTGGCTCATATTATTGGGGACGTTAAGGGGACCGTCCTTCACGACTCAACATTGATGGGTCATCTTGACACGTGATAGTAAACGGCGTCATATTATTGGGCCCTTACTGAACGTGAGGTGAAATACATGGAGGTTGCACCAGTTGCAATCGGAAACTACCTTTTAGGGATCATGGATGGCTGATATTATTCGGGTTCGATGTCCAATGAAATGCAACGGTGCTTTGAGAAGACAAAGTATGCTGCTGACATACTATTTCATCTCAAAGAACTGTATGGGGAGAACTCTCGACATGAGAGGTTCATGGCTGTCAAGGAGCTTATGACGAGCCGCATGCGCGACGGGACTTCGGTCCGCGAGCATGGGGTTCGTATGATTGGGCTCGTTGAAAAGCTGTAGGGCCTTGATATCACACTTCCACACGAGCTGTCTGTGGATGTACTTCTCCTCTCACTGCCTGCTGCATTTGACCCCTTTGTGGTCAACTTCAACATGAACAAGCTGGCAGCCACCCTTGAAGAGGTGGTTAACATGCTTGTAGTGTTCGAAGGAACCATAAAGAAGGACAATCCCGTCCTCCTCATGGGCTCTTCTTCCTCTGTGAAGAAGGGGCCCAGACGCAAGGGTAAGAAGCGTTCTGCCCCTGCGAAGGAGTAAAAGCCCATTAAGAAGCCAAAGGCAAAGGCTTCCAAGCCGAACAAGTCTGAGGATGTTTGCCACCACTGCCACAAGCCTGGGCATTGGAGGAGGAACTGCAAGGAGTACCTCGAGCAGTTGCGAACTGCGAAAGGTATGTTCTATATCGAAATAAATATGTCTCTTAATTCGACTTTTTGGGTACTTGATACCGGATGTGGATCTCATATCTGCAATGATTTGCAGGTGATGACAAGAAGCCGACGTCTTAGAGAGGGTGAGACCCACTTGAGGCTTGGAAATGGAGCAAGAGTTGCTGCAGTAGCTATAGGAGATGTTTATTTATTTCTGTCTTCTGATTTTAAGATTTTATTGAGAAACGTTTTGTTTGTTCCCGAATTAATAAAGAACATTATTTCTGTTTTTATGCTTGATAGTAATGGATATTCTTGTATGTTTGCTAATTCGATTTGCAATATTTACAAGAATGAATGTTTAATTGGAATTGGGGAACGCGAAAACGATTTATACACCTTAAAATTAAAAGATGTTCCAACTCGCGATATCGAAACACATACAACAACGATTAAAAGGAAGTATGATAACTTGAACCCAGCACAACTTTGGCACGCTAGGCTAGGTCATATTTCTCTAAGTAGGATGAACAAGTTAGTTAAGAGTGACATGTTTGATCTGTCAGACATTAACTCCCTACCAACTTTTGAATCTTGTCTCAAGGGAAAGATGATTAAACATGTTGTTGGGGATCCGGATCCGCCCCCCGGCTAGGCAGCGGAAGAACAAAGAATAAAGGCCGGGAGACGATCAATACGAAGAGTTGAATTCAAAATACGACATACATAGGGAGTTCAAAACGAATAACATGCTGGCACTTGTGCCTGGCTCCAACCGGAATTACAAGAACCCGGCTCTTCTCGGTAGATTGCGGTAGATAATCGCCAATCCGGTCCACGACCAGAACCGAGACTCCTTCGTCGGGCTGCACTATAAGCACTGACGAATTCTGCACGAACGGATTCTCCTCGTCGAATCGGCCGGAACGAATTACGGCGACTCGAGGCGGCGGCGGCGGCGGCGGCGTGTTTAGAGAGGAGGGGAGGCGGCCACTTGTGTCTTGGGTTTTGTCTAATTGTGTTGTCTTAGGTTAAGTCATAATCCCATATTAAATAGAATAGGTGATGGGTTTTGGATCCGGCCCAACGGGCCCGGGTCCAACGGATGAACATTCGTTTCATCTCCATCACCGAGACTTCACCGTAACTCCGATCGCCGATCAGATCGGACGGATCGACTCAGTTTCCAAAACTGAATATTATGATCTGAAAAACCATTTTTCAGAACCCCAGTGCAAAAAGACCGTTTTGCCCCTCAACAGCGGGAAACCCCGGTTTGACCCCTGTTGACTTTTAGGAAGTCGCACTTCCCGATATCCTCTTCTCGTGCTCAACACATTGAGCTGAGTATCCGTGCGGGAATCTTGAATCTAGTACTTGTGTGACCATAGTGCCTGCAAGAACCAGTTGGTCGTGGTTAGCGTACAGTACGGTCCTTTCAATCCATATATCCCGATCAGATCAACGACCATTGGTAAATCGAGAGTCGCTAAAGATCCGATAGCTATGCATACATCTTGGAGATCAAATAGTGACATCGCGAGTGTAACTAGGTAAACACATTTACCTAAAACACTTCTAGTACTCTGGCCAGAGATTTATACACTATTATCCCCTCAGATAGCATAGGATATCCACGCATGTCTGCGAGCGGTGAAATCCTCGACAACGATGCATCGAATCCTACATGCATCGGGGTCTCACCCAATCCCGACGCCTTATGACCCCATGTGAGTCGGCAAACGGGTCAAAGTGAGACGCCTATCATGTAGAGTCTCAATGACGTTTCGAGTCGTGAGGACTAATCAGTACAACCAAGACCTCGGACTTATCCACTCGACAAATGGTAACCACATGGAAAGTCCGAACGAGGGTAGTTCGATAGATCACCAGGTCACTATCTATCTGCATGATCAGAACATCACAATGTTCCCTACCAATGAAACATGGTACTTCGCATCGCAGATACTAGTCTCGAACTCAGGCGGCCTTATCCTCATTTTGACGGCCCAATCGACTAGGAACATGTTCAGAATACACAGCGACTATTAGATGTGTTTCATGATAGCCGTCATACCCACTATCACATCTAACATACGCTTTAGTGCATTCTAGGTCTTTACTCAACGCAATTGTAAATCAATACACACATAATGAAAGTAAAGAACGCCATATAAGTAAATGCGAATATCATATATAAAGACTGTTTGTACAAGTGTCTATAAAACCCACACGCCACAAGTTGGCCAGTTGGGCATCTACTCTAACAATCTCCCACTTGCCCTAAAGCCAACTACTCATCAGACGCAGTCCCATTGTTTCGCGATGTTTTTCAAACAATGGTCCAGGAAAGGGCTTCGTAAATTGGTCCGGATCCGCACCCCGGCAGGCAGCGGAAGAACAAAAATTTA
>KQ999453.1:7788-17848 GCA_001598015.1 Dorcoceras hygrometricum | reverse complement strand
CCCAAACACTCACCCCTTACTTCTCCCACCCAAATGAAAACGAAGAACAGGTTGAAGAGGAAGAACAAGAGATGTTCTGAGGCTGGTGAAGACTTGGTATTGGTTAATGTAAATTTCGCTTCCGCAAACTTTGATTTTCAGTTGTAATGACGATCATTTTGATTATGTAATAGACTGGTTTTGAGCTGCACTATGAGGCTTGATGTTTTGTAATGAATAATTATCAAACATCGCCGATGTTCACGTCCAGGCCCATTCTCGGGGCATGACAGTATTACTAAAATATCCCTTCACAAGAAAGTTAATCAATTCAGATAAGATGCTAGCAAGCACCAGGACCACCAGAGAGACTCTAGGCCATAAGTCACTCAGTATACATGCGATTAAGATCTGATGTCTCGATCTGTCTTTTCATTATCAAGATTTCAGTTCAGATGATTTCCTTTAAAATATGTATTATGCTCAGTTATGCCTGTATTATATGACCTTGTTATCCTCAGTTTTACTTGTTGAGACCCTAGCCTCACTAGTTTTCCTGATGCAGGTGAGGCAGCTCAGGGGCAGGCGGGTGGCGCGCGCTGAACCAGAGGAACAGCGTACAAGATCAGGCCAGAGCTGTTCAACTGAAGAAAACTGTACGACAACAGAACAAGCGAGGAAAAGCTGCACTTTGTCCGAGCTGAAAGAGCCTTTGAACTTCACCCAAGCTTAAAGAGCCGTTGAAAGCCATAAGAGTAAAGAGCCTTATGTCATGGCTGAAGATCAGATTGACAGGCACAAATTATGGTATCTCTCTAACGGTCATAATTCATCAAATGCTACATATACTGAAGATTCAAATGAGACGAGATGCGTTCACACAGCAACAGATATACACGAGAGATGCAGAGATAACGATAAAGGGAATAAAGAAAAGAAAAGAGAGAAGAACACTATTACAGAGAGAGAGCCAGAAGAGAAGTGCTCGACTTCTTACAGTCTTGGTGAAGAATACGACAGCTCAGAGAGCACCTTCCCGATTGTGTGAGATTCAATAGAGAATGAGCTTTCAATACGCAAACCATCTGTATGCGGTACCCACAATCTACCTTGGTATTTAACAATACCTTCCTCCACTATATACAAATTCGATCCTCTGTTTTCATCCTGCTGCTTCCATTTCTGGAGTTGATCATCTTAGATTGCCCTTCTTTGATCCTATCTTTAAGCGTTGATTGGATCGTGAGAACTGATAACTTAGCAGCACTTTCCTTTCGAATTATCTCAAGTTCAAATCGATTAATCTCTAAGCCAGTGGACTCTGAACTGAGATTTGCGCTAACCCCACGCTTCTTCTACTTAATGCATCTGCTACTACGTTAGCTTTTCCCGGATGATAGCTAATTACGCAATCGTAATCTTTAACCAATTCAAGCCATCTTCTCTGTCTCATGTTCAGCTCTTTCTGGGTAAAGAAATATTTAAGGCTCTTATGGTCTGTAAAAATTTCGCATTTTCACCGTAAAGATAGTGTCTCCAGATCTTTAAAGCGAAAACTACTGCTGCTAATTCAAGGTCATGCGTAGGATAATTCTTTTCATGGATCTTCAATTGCCTAGAAGCGTAAGCAATTACTTTTCTTTCTTGCATTAGAACAGCTCCCAACCCTGTCTTCGATGCATCAGTGTAAATCACAAAATTCCCTTTCTCTGTTGGTAACGTGAGAACATGGGCTTCAACTAATGCATGTTTTAATTTCTCAAAGCTGGATTGGCACTTGGGAGTCCAATCATATTTCACGTTCTTCTTAGCTAAGGCCGTTAATGGAACAACAATCTTAGAGAATCCTTCTATAAATCTTCTGTAATATCCAGCAAGTCCTGGGAAACTACGGATTTCTGAGACATTCTTAGGTACAGGCCAATCTCGAACAGATTCCACCTTTGAAGGATCTACTTCTATTCCATTCTTTGAAATAATATGACCCAAGAATACTACTTTGTCAATCCAGAACTCACATTTACTAAACTTAGCAAATAATTGTTTATTTCGTAAAATATGCAAAATCTCTCTAAGGTGTTCTTCGTGTTCTTCTCTGTTCTTCGAGTAAATCAAAATGTCATCTATAAATACGATTACGAATCTATATAAGTAAGGTTGAAATACTCGATTCATTAAGTCAATAAACACTGACGGCGCATTCGTTAATCCAAAGGGCATAACTAAAAATTCAAAACGGCTGTATCTTGTTCTGAAATCTGTTTTGGAGACATCTGTTTCTTTAACACGTAACTGGTGATAACCAGATCTTAGGTCTATCTTGGAAAATATAATAGCTCCTCGAAGTTGATCAAATAAATCGTCGATCCTAGGGAGAGGGTACTTATTCTTAATCGTTAGCTTGTTCAATTCCCTATAATCGATGCATAGACGCATACTCCCATCTTTCTTCTTTACGAAAAGCACTGGTGCACCCCAAGGTGAAGTACTGGGTCTAATGAAACCTTTATCCAGTAGCTCTTGAATCTGATCTTTTAATTCTTTCATTTCCTTAGGAGCAAGTCTATAAGGAGGCTTTGAAATTGGAGCAGCTTCTGGTACTAAATACACGTAACTGGTGATAACCAGATCTTAGGTCTATCTTGGAAAATATAATAGCTCCTCGAAGTTGATCAAATAAATCGTCGATCCTAGGGAGAGGGTACTTATTCTTAATCGTTAGCTTGTTCAATTCCCTATAATCGATGCATAGACGCATACTCCCATCTTTCTTCTTTACGAAAAGCACTGGTGCACCCCAAGGTGAAGTACTGGGTCTAATGAAACCTTTATCCAGTAGTTCTTGAATCTGATCTTTTAATTTTTTCATTTCCTTAGGAGCAAGTCTATAAGGAGGTTTTGAAATTGGAGCGGCTTCTGGTACTAAATCAATAGTAAATTCTAATTCTCGAATGGGAGGTAAACCCGAAACATCTTCTGGAAAAATATATGGGAATTCTCTTACAACAAGTACTTCTTCTAGTTTCTTTTTATTTTCAGGTTCTAATGACATAATGTTTACCAAAAATCCCTGACAACCATTTCTTAAACATTTCTGGGCTTTCATCGCTGATATTAGCTTAAGGGTCTTCACATAATTACCAGCTTTTAATGAAAATGAATTTCCATCGGGTTTCTTAATAAAAACAGATCTCTGCTTAAAGTCTATAACATCTTCGTGTCTAGCTAACCAATCTATTCCCAATATAAAGTCAAATTCGAACATAGGTAATACTATAAGATCTGCATAAACAATATTACCCTGCAATTCAAGTTCTACATTTTGAATTACTCGATTGGTTACTATGTTTTCTCCTGTAGGAGTCTGAACACAATATCCTACTTCTATTTCTACCTATTTAACAGGTAATTTCTTAGAAAATCTATCTGATACAAAAGAATGCGTTGCACCAGAATCTAATAATGCTATGGTAGGCATATTGGCTACAGAAATTTTACCCGTTACTACAGTAGTGTCTGCCGGAGCTTCTTCTGTTGTCATCACATAAGCTCTGCTTGTGATGAGTTGTTGTTGTGGCTGCTGTTGTTGCTTCTGAGGACAACTTCTCGACATGTGGCCTGGTTTACCACAAGTATAACACACGTTCTGTCCTTGAAGACACTGTCCCTTATGTTTCTTCTTGCAAATGGGACATGGAGGCCTATTCTCAGTGTTAGGAACTGAAGAAATTGGCTGTGCAGCAATAGGTCCCTTCCCTTTCGACCCTTGCTGGTTGTTTTGTTTCTTCAATTTCCTCTTATCATTCTGCTGGAAAGCTTGTCTCTTCAATTGCCTCTCATCATCTATTGCTTTCCAGTCTTGTTCCGCCCTCAGAGCTTTGTTCACCGTAGCTCTGTAATTTACAGGTTCTGCCAATCTCACGTCATGCTTGATCATGGGCTTCAACCCATTGATAAAATGGCGAAGCTTGACCTCTGCATTTGTCCCTATCAGTGGAACAAAATAACATCCTCTCTCGAACTTACGGATGTAATCCCGCATTGCCATTCCTTCTTGCTTCAGCGTTAGAAATTCACTCTGAATATGCTCTCTAACATCCACCGTGAAATATTGTTCGAAGAAAACCCTTTTGAATTCTTCCCATGTGAGAGTTTCCAAGTCCACTGATAACTTGGCTCCTTCCCACCACATCATAGCATCGCCCCGCAACATATAGATTGCACATCGGGGTCTCTCTAGTTCTGTCAGGTGAAGATAATCGAATATCACCTCCATGGATTTTATCCAACTTTCTGCCACCAAGGGATCGGTAGTGCCAGAAAATTCTTGAGGTCGCTGCCTCCTAAATTTCTCTTGAGGATCTTCTCTGTTAATCATTCTACTCGAAGAATGACCATTCCCATTAGGGGTCTGATCAACTAAACGTTCTAAGAGTTGAGCCATATTGGCAAGGACTGGAGTTATGCCTTCTGATTCACTATTTCCTTCAGCAAAACTCCTTCTGCCTCTACCTCTTCCTGACATATCTGTAAAGGGTAGTCCAAATACACCACAATTCTATATGAGAGATTACTTTATGCTAAAACATGAATGTAAAACTCACAACTTTTTAAAGAGGCTGGAGAGATCTGCTCAGACTGGAAGTGTGTTTATCTCAAGGACCATGCTCTGATACCAACTGTAACGACCCTCATTTTCTTGACGGAATACTCATAAGTTTTGGGGTTCAATTGAATGAAATCAAAAGTTATAAACATCGGAGAATGGATCGCTACTAACTATCTGGGTTGAAACGAGAATAATAAAGTTATTCACATTTCAAAGAATGAGATATCTGGCATAACTCATGCGAAGGTAAGGAAATGATGAAATCTGAAATATCATATTTAAATGATACATCTCGTAGTGTGATAACGTTTGGTACAGATTCCAATAACATAACTAATTTAGAAATCTATTTTGATACAAAGTCATAACAAAATATTCAGTACAATACAAAAGTGTTCCAAAAAGAATTATGAAATCTGGGACAGAAGGAAATAAAGAAAGCTGTTGTCCACGATAAACACATCCCTTCCATTCTGTTCATCTCCCTCCAGCTTCCTACTGTGAATTACCTGCACTCAATGAAAACTAGTGAGCCAAAGGCCCAGCAGGTAAAATCTGGAATAACGAAAGCAAATCATACAATCGTCCATGAACTAATACATACTGGAGTCTGAACTTGAATCACGCTTATGAATAAACAAGCGTAAACATAAGTATGAAATCTGAATCAAGTATGAAAGCATAAAACATGAATCAATTCTGAAAACATTTTCTTTAAACATTCTTAAGAGCTGCGATTAAAATCACGCTTGTGCTCTTTATTCATTTTCTGGAAAATTATGACAACAATTTAAACATTTGGTCCATTTCGTTTGATCAAACTCCTGTTAACAGTCTCTTAGCATAAAGCTCATGGTTGAAGGGGTATACAGATCCGTCGACCTGTAATCCTAATCCTTCCTGGTTAAAAGGGCACACGGTTCATCAGCCGCGCACTCACCTTTTCTCTGGGGACCCTTTTCATTGTCATAACTTAAAACATTTCTTAAAACGTTACATAGCTCTTTCTTTCTCTCTGAAATCTGTTTTCCTTTTCTTGTTCGAGTTACTGGTTCTTCATTTGGTTAACGATGTTCTGGAACTATAAAGAATTTCCTTGTAATGCTTGCGAAGATGAAAACTGAATAAAAAGACTACTTAAATCTATCAATTGAATCGAATAAATCTTTGAAATGATTCGGAATTGAATAAGGAATCCGAACCTATGCTTTCTGTATCAATCAAAGAAGTATTGAAGAAGAAATAGGAGAAATCTGTTTTTCATGAACAGTATGAAATCTGTTTCGAACAGCAAAGGAGAAATAAAACAGATCTCTCTTGGTCAAACCAGATGTCAACACCCCTTGTGAGTGACGTCATCAGATTTCAAACAACTAAGAGAAATGACGTAAGCATCAGACCTCTCTTTATAACGGAATAAAAACAGATGTCAATGCAACTAATGAATGACGTCACCAGCTCTTACTCAAGTAAACGAGTAATTCCAGCTGAAATGAACAGTACCAGTCGTAATGAACTGTACTTAAAAAAATAAGAAAGCAACTGCTGAAATATCAATATGGAATGCATCCGCTGGTGAACAGTGCATCTGCTGAATTTTGAAAGACAACGCAGCTGCTGAATTCTAACAAAGGAATGCAGCTGCTGAATGTTACGAAAGCAATGCATCTGCTGAATATGCATCTGCTGAATTTACGATAGCAATGCATCTGCTGAATTTGCATCTGCTGGTTTTCAAAAGAAATAAGTGCAACTGATGATTTTATACTTAGAATATTTTCGACAAGGCAATATCAGCAGTGGTATAAGAACCATCTCTCATACTTAACATGTAGATAACCATGAATTACGAAGGTTACCTTCCTCTAAAGACTTCGACATATCTTATGAAACTTCTGGAAAAGATCGAATAAGCTACTTGTAAGCTACTTCGATGAATGAATCACTGAAAACCTCAGGAATTCATTAGAAGAACATCATCAAAACATTTTCTAAATATTCTTTGAATCAAAATACAGTAACTCAACTTCTTCATAAAAACAGAGCATGAACTTTTCTTGTTTTTGAAGAACAGCCGAAGCCATCTTCCTTTCTTTAAAATCATACATAATCATAAAAACAGAATTGAATATATGCTTTCTATTGAGTGAGCAAGAAACAGAGTTTACTTTCCTGGTATCTTTAACACAAGAACAGCAGAATTCTAGCAGAGTTCTACGCACCGCCTGTTTCCTTTAAAAATACTTTGAAAGATTTCTGTTCGGTTTCTTTAGAAAGAGCACCGCTTCAATATGCTTTTGATTTGAAAGTAATGATGCATGAAGCAACTTAATGTCCTATTTATATGATTTACAAAGTCTAAGGAAAGAAAACACGTTTAATCAATATGTTCAAATACACTAGAAGCGTACCCTGTTTTAAGATAAAATATGCACAATGAAATCCGAACTTCTTTTTAGTTAAAACAAGGATTCATTTGGCTTGTAGAAATCAATTAAACCTCTGCTATAATCATATTCATAACATCTGAATATCAATCCATAATAAAATGAAGATTGAACATCGTGCAAGAAACAAAATCAAATGCACGTATACATGAAATCTGATATTTAGCCTTTAACTAAAAAAAAGCTAATCAATGCATAGGCAGAAATCTGAAACTTGATCAATTCGAAGATTGAAATCAAATAGCATTGTAATCCCTCAAATCTCATAATTCTTAATTGTGGACTTCTAAAAGATCTGGTCGTTACAAAACAACCCTTCAAGGGCAAGCCTGAACGTGCCCAAGGCCTATTGGATTTGATCCATACTGATGTGTGTGGTCCGCTTAGTATTGGTACTAAATACGGTCACACATACTTCATCACCTTTACCGGCGATCACTCTAGGTATGGGTACTTGTACTTAATGAAGCACAAGTCTGAATCCTTTGAAAGGTTCAAAGAATTCAAGGCTGAAGTAGAAAATCAGCTAGGCAAGAGTATTAAAGCACTTCGATCCGATCGAGGTGGTGAATACTTAAGTGCTGAATTTCAAGACTATCTTAAACAGAATGGGATTCTCTCGCAGTGGACCCCTCCAGCCACACCACAGCTCAATGGTGTAGCAGAGCGTCGTAATCGAACCTTGATGGACATGGTTCGATCTATGATGAGCTTCACTGAGCTTCCTACCTCGTTTTGGGGCTATGCGCTCGAAACAGCGGTAATGTTGTTGAACAATGTCCACACCAAGGCAGTGGATAAGACTCCATATGAGATGTGGAAGGGCAAACCACCCAAATACTCATACATGAGGATTTGGGGATGTCCTTCTTACGTGAAGCAGACAGTGGGAGATAAGCTGGATACGAGATCCATCTTATGTTACTTCGTTGGGTATCCAAAGAATTCCATTGGATACTACTTCTACTATCCCAGCGAAACAAAAGTGTTTGTTTCTAGAAATGCCACCTTTATGGAAAGGGAATTTCTACTTGATAGAAAAGGCAAGATAGTAGAACTCGAAGAGGTTCGAGAACCAATTGAAGTACCAAGTGAATCTCCCGCACCTCCAGAGCCAGTACCAGAAATGGTCGCACCTAGGAGATCCAAAAGGATCCCTAGGGCTCCTGAGAGATATGGTTTTCTCCTTGAAGATGATCAAGGTGATCAAGTTGTTGGATCTGATCCAAGAACTTTCAAGGAGGCAATTTCCGATGCTGATTCTAATTTGTGGCTTGAAGCAATGCAGTCTGAGCTCCCGCACCTCCAGAGCCAGTACCAGAAATGGTCGCACCTAGGAGATCCAAAAGGATCCCTAGGGCTCCTGAGAGATATGGTTTTCTCCTTGAAGATGATCAAGGTGATCAAGTTGTTGGATCTGATCCAAGAACTTTCAAGGAGGCAATTTCCGATGCTGATTCTAATTTGTGGCTTGAAGCAATGCAGTCTGAGTTTGACTCAATGCATGCGAACCAAGTTTGGACTCTTGTTAACCCTCCCGAAGTAATTGTTCCTATTGGGTGCAAATGGGTATACAAGAGGAAACTTGGGCCTGATGGTAAGGTAATGACCTACAAGACACGACTGGTCGCGAAAGGTTACACTCAAAGGCAAGGTGTTGACTATGATGAAACCTTCTCATCAGTGGTAATGTTCAAGTCGATTAGAATCTTACTAGCCATAGCCGCATGGTACGACTATGAGATATGGAAAATGGATGTGAAAACTGCGTTCCTTAATGGAAACATTAAGGAAGAGATCTATATGACGCAGCCTGAGGGTTTCACATCTGTGGGAAGTGAGCATAAGGTATGCAAACTTCAGAGATCGATCTACGGTCTCAAACAAGCATCGAGGAGTTGGAACCTGAGATTCGATGAAACAATTAAGGAATTTGGTTTCTTCAAGAATCCCGAGGAGCCATGTGTATATAAGAAGGTAGTTAAAAGCGCTGTGACATTCCTCGTACATTATGTTGATGATATTCTACTCATTGGGAATGATGTAGGAATGCTGCAGTCAACCAAAGTATGGATGTCTAGTAGATTCTTGATGAAGGACATGGGTGAAGCATACTATATTCTTGGAATACAGATCTATCGGGATAGATCAAAACGGATGCTCGGACTCACCCAAGCTACCTACATCGATACCATACTTAAGCGGTTCTCTATGGAAGAGTCCAAGAGAGGACACCTACCTATGTTCCACGGGGTCACTCTATCTAAGTCTATGTGTCCGAAGACTGATGAGGAGATAGAGAGTATGGCACGTGTGCCATATGCCTCGGCAATAGGTAGTATTATGTATGGCATGATCTCAACTAGACCGGATGTCGCATATGCTCTGAGTGTCACGAGCCGCTACCAGGCCAACCCCGGCCAGTTGCATTGGAAGGCTGTGAAGGATATTCTTAAGTACTTGCGAAGGACTAAGAATATGTTCATGGTCTATGGGGGTGGTGAACTGAAATTGGAAGGCTACACTGATTCTAGCTTCCAATGTGACGTGGATGATTCGAAGTCTACCTCTGGATTTGTATTCATGCTCAATGGTGGTGCTGTCTCTTGGAAGAGTTCCAAGAAAGACACCATCGTGGATTCAACCACTGAGGCTGAGTACATCGCAGCATCAGCTGCTGCTAAGGAGGCGGTTTGGATAAGGAATTTCGTCCAAGAGTTGGGCATCATTCCTGATGGAGTTGGTCCAGTCCCGGTGTACTGCGACAACACGGGTGCCGTTGTGCAAGCAAAGGAGCCTAGGTCTCACCAAAGATCCAAACATATACTGAGGATATACCACATAATCCGGGATATTGTGGCTAGAGGTGACGTAGCAGTTGAGAGAGTCGCCTCTACGGACAACGTTGCTGATCCACTTACGAAGCCCTTGCCAGGACCGTTTTTTGAAAAACATCGTGAAACAATGGGACTGCGTCTGATGAGTAGTTGGCTTTAGGGCAAGTGGGAGATTGTTAGAGTAGATG
>KQ999452.1:33867-50022 GCA_001598015.1 Dorcoceras hygrometricum | reverse complement strand
GTTTCATGATCTATGCCTTGGATGCGTCTTCTTCTTCGAGCGTAGAGCTTAGTAGAGTCCCTGTGGTTCGACATTTCCTGGATGTGTTTCCTGAGGAGATTTCTAATTTTCCTCCGAGACGAGAGATAGACTTCAGCATTGAGTTGGTTCCTGGTACAGCTCCGATTTCGCATGCTCCGTATCTTTAGCACCTGCTGAGTTGAGGGAGCTTAAGGAGCAGCTTAGTGATTTGCTGGAGAAGGGATTCATTAGGCCTAGAATGTCCCGTGGGGAGCGCCTATTTTGTTTGTCAAGAAGAAGGACGGGTCGATGAGGATGTGCATCGACTTTAGGCAGTTGAACAAGGCGACAGTGAAGAATAAGTACCCTTTGCCTAAGATCGATTATCTTTTTGACCAGTTTCAAGGTTCTGCCGTGTTTTCGAAGATCGATATGCGTTCTGGGTATCATCAGTTGCGCATCCATGATCATTATGTCGAGAAGACTGCGTTTCGTACAAGGTATGGGCATTACGACTTTCTAGTTATGCCTTTTGGTTTGACGAATGCTCCCACAGTTTTCATGGACTTTATGAATAGAGTCTTTAGAGAGTTCATCGATCAGTTTGTGATTGTGTTTATCGATGACATTTTGGTGTACTCTAAGACTCCGATGCAGCATAAAGAGCATTTGATGCTAGTTCTTCAGAAGCTTCGAGACTCGCAGCTGTATGCTAAGTTTTCCAAGTGCGAGTTTTGGTTGGACCGAGTTGTGTTTCTGGGTCATGTGATTTCTGTTGATGGTATTTCTGTGGATCCCAGTAAGGTTGAGGCTGTTCTTAACTGGGAGCGTCCCAAGAGTGTTGCCGTAGTTTCTTGGGTCTGGCTGGCTATTATCGTCGTTTTATCGAGGGATTCTCTAGTATAGCTAAGCCAATGACGCAGTTGACTCAGAAATACAAGAGGTTTGTTTGGACTGAGCAATGCAAGAATAGTTTTCTGTTGCTCAAAGAGAAGCTAACTACTGCGCCTGTGTTAGCTCTGCCGTGTGGTTCAGGTGGTTTTGTTGTTTGTGCAGATGCTTCCTTGAATGGATTGGGTTGTGTGTTGATGCAGGATGGTCGAGTCATTGCTTATGCCTCTCGGAATTTGAAGCCGCATGAGACTCGTTACCCAGTTCATGATTTGGAGTTAGCAGCAGTGGTTTTTACATTGAAGATTTGGTGCCACTATCTATATGGCGAGAAATTTGTGGTGTATTCAGACCACAAGAGCTTTCAGTATCTGTTTTCTCAGTCGGATTTGAACATGAGACAGCGTAGATGGATGGAGCTGCTTAAGGATTTTGATTGCGAGATCAAATATCAACCTAGGAAGGTAAATGTAGTGGCTGATGCATTGAGCAGAAAGGCTCAAGTGGTGATGCTGGCTTCGTTGCAGATTTCGAAGGTCCATGAGACTTAAGTTAAGGTTTCTCCTTTCCACAGTGTTATGAGATTTGGTCTCAAGGGTAAGTTAGCTCCTCTCTATGTTGGATGAGATCTTTGATGTGTTTCATGTTTCGATGTTGAGGAAGTATGAGCCAGATCCCTCGCATGTGTTGAGAACTGACGAGGTGGAGTTAGATCGGACTTTGAGCTATGTGGAGTATCCCTTGCAGATCTTGGATAGAAAAGAGAAACAGCTGAGGAACAAAACCATTCCCTTGGTGATGGTTCAGTGGAGGCAAGAACGATAGAGAAGAAGCACTTGGGAACTGGAAGAGAAGATGCAGCGTGAGTGGTCGCTATCTGTTTGAGTAGATGTTGTTTAGTTCCAGTAGTTGCTTGTATTTCTTTCCCCAGTTATCTTGAACTCTTATTTTGGAGTTGATCGATTTTGAGGATGAAATCCTGTTTTAGTGGGGGAGAGATGTGGGACCCAAAAGCTGATAATATTAATTGAGTAAATTAATCGGGTTTTGTAGAGATCAGCTTTGAGTTGATAAGCTTGGAGAAGCTATCGGGTTCTGTTTGTTCTTAGAACAGCTTTGCTTAGTTGAGTTCTTTCGTGGAAGCTGTTCAGTAGTTAGTGCAGGTCATCGCTGAATGTTGGAGTTCAGCAGTGGTGACGTCAGCAGCTATCGCTGAGTGGTTGTTTCAGCAGTCGTAGCGAGAACAGTAGTCGCTGAGCAGTAGCGAGTGCGCTAGCGTGTTTCAGTAGCGGGTGCTTGTACGTCGTCGTTTGGATTAGTTGGAACGAAGCGTTTTGGGGTTAGCGAAGAAGATCAGCTGTGAGTTACGTTAGCGTCAGCTGGGTGAGAGATCTGTTGTTGCGTTGCTAACAGCTGTTGGTTAGTATTCAGCAATGAGTAGCGGGTGATGTGTCCAGTTGCGACAGTAGTTCTCTGCGACGTCGTTTGACTTAGTAGCGATCGCTGTTTTGGCTTAGTGAGATCTGTTTTAAGATCTTTTTACGAGTGGGAATATCAGCTGTGATAGATTAAGTGTGGTGGATACTGTTTCTTCAGCTGTGGGCAGCTTCGGCTTATATTAGAGGACTTGGTCTTCGATTGAGTATCCAGTTTCCATACTTAGAATATTTTCCCGATTGCCAAATTCTGTCGCGATACCCTAGCTACTGTTCACCGAACCGTATCTTCTTCGATTGTTGGCGGTAGACAGCTCCGACGAAGGTGAGAGTGGTAGCGTTGGACTCCTCTTGCTGAGACGCTTCGTTTGGTGGTGCTTTAAAGACGTTTGCTTGAGCTGGTGAGGTGTGCGAAGACATCTCCCTTGTGTAGTCTTTTGGCATAAGCGTCGGATTTCGCTCCTAGCTTTTGGGGTAAATTTAGATCCTGCCTTTAAGCTTGTTAGAGCTTTCTGTGGTGTTTGATGAGGTAGGATAGTGCTGGTCAAGTAGTAGATCCCGGCTGTTGCTTTTCTGTGCTTCGGTCTTTGAGCAGTTGTTGTGTTGCCGTTGAGTAGGTGGTGGATCTGCGTCATTGTGGCAATCTGGTTTGTTGTAATTATAGCTCAGAAGAATTGAGGTACGGATGTGAGCTTGTTTACAGCTTAGGATTGAGCATGGATTATATGCTTGGCTGTGTGTGTGCTCTGTGCTGTTATTACTTGTGCCTATGTTATAATATCAGCTGTTGCATTGCATACACGCATATTGCTGTCGAGCCCTGTTTTGCTAGCTATGCCCGTTCTGTTGAATTGTGAGTACCAGGATGCTATGTTCAAGGACGAGCGGGTAGTTCCTGTATACCTTGGAGGCGAGCGGGTAACTCCCGTACCTCATTCTCCCTGTTGGGTTTGTTAGCTGCTATGAGCGGAGTGGGTAGCTCCCACATCTCATGAGTGAGCAACAACAGGTGGAGCTGGTTGTTAGTATCTGGTATGGTATACTGGAGATGAGTGGGTAGCTCCCATGTGCTCAGTATACCCGTGGCCACGAACTGATTATTGTTCCTTTGATCAGATCTTGCTGTTGAGCTGTTGTTGAGATTCTTTGGCTCTCTGATTTCGGTTGTATCGTTGATCCCTTGCATAGAATTTGCATATTTATCTGTGTTTTCCTTATGCTGTTTATTGCTGCTCTCCGTACTAGGGTTTGACCCCGAGGTCCCTCTGGGGCTGGTGTTTGTTGCCTGTGTGCTGGTTTTCAGGTTTCCCAGGTTTCTCTGCTGGTCATGGCTTTGACCCAGCGGGAGGTGCCCCAGGAGGTGGATAGAGTGTCCCAATTAGCGTATAGCATATATGTACTAGTACTGTTAGCCGGGGAATGCCCTGTGCTTGTGGGATTGTGTTATCCGTTGTAGTACTGGTATTTGTATTTGTTTAAATGTTGTACTGTTGTACTGAGTGTTTGTAAAATACTGGGATTACTTTGAGTATTGTGTAATTTAAAGTATATGTTTTAAACCGTCAGGCCAAAAGCGAAAATTTTAAGCCACTTTTTGTATGCTTCCGCTATGTTTGCGTGGTTTAACTCTGAGTAGAGCACGAGGCCTGACAATAGGGTCGGTCGTTTGAAGACATCAACATGGTATTTCGACAGCAGATGTTCCAGACACATGGCGGGAAATTCAAAACTGTTACAGATATCAAAAACATCAAAAGACCAAAAATTACATTCAGTGATAATTCAACAGGTGAAAACCGTGGGCAAGGGTAAGATTGTCCATGGTAATATTATCATTAAAGACGTGCTCCTTGTTGGAAATCTATGTTATAATCTAATAAGCATCAGTCAGTTATGTGATAATGATTATGTGGTTAATTTCAATAATCATACATGCATAGTTCAGAGCCTAGCTGGTATGACTGTTCTGACAAGGCATAGATCAGGAAACACTTATAAAGTGAACTAGTCAGATCAGCTGGTAGTTGAACCTACTTGTTTAATTGCACATTCATCCATGCTGCATGGTTATGGCATAAACGCATGAATCATACAAATTTTAAAACTATAACCAGTATAAGTAAGCATTATTTTGTTATCGGTTTGCCTAAAATTGATTTTACAAAAGACAAGCCTTGTTCTGCATGTCAGCTCGGAAACCAAGTCCGATCCACTTTTAAAAATAAAGTTGTAATTCTTCCTCCCGGAGCTTAGAGCTATTGCACATGAATCTTTTTGGTCCTATAACATTAATGAGCTTAGGGGAATGAAATACACCCTCATGGTCATGATTACTCCAGGTTTACCTGGGTACTCTTTTTGAAAAATAAGGATCAGACCGTGGACCAGCTTATCAATCTTTCAAAAAGTCTTCAAAATGAGAAATATTTTTCTATCAATCGGATTAGGAGTGATCGTGGTACTGAGTTTTTAAATCAAAGCTTATCCTCCTATCTTAGCGATAACGGAATCAGGCATGAGTTATCAATAGATATATCTCCTCAATAGAACGGGCTCGTTGAGCACCATATCCGTACTTTAAAAGAAGCTACGAGAACTATGCTTGCTGATTCCGGGATTTCTCAAAAGTATTGGGCAGAAGCGGTAAACATTGCATGCTATACATAGAACAGATCGATGATTAATAAGAACATCGGAAACACCCCCAATGAGATTTGGAATGGAAAGAAACCTAGTTTAAAATTTTTGGTTGCAGATGTTACATTCATAATAATGGCAAACAACATTTATCGGGTTTTGATGCACGCTCATAAATTGACATATTTTTAGTCTACTTAGATGTCAGCAAATCTTATCGTGTTTTTAATAAGAGAATGCTGACACTAGAGGAGCCGATTCATGTTAAATTTGATGAAACTAGTTTTTATTCAAATTCTATTGCGTCTATTCATAATATCATCAATAGATTAGAATCTATCAACCTTGTTGAATCGAGTGATTATGACATGCAGGTCAAAAGACCAGCCAAAGATGCCCAAGCTGAACCAGTGAAGATGCCCAAGCTAATTCAGTAGAAGACGTCCAAGCTGTTCCAGTAGGGGATATCAAAGCAGACCCGACAGAATTTATCCATCAAGATATACAACCCAACCTATCAGAAGATACTAACTTTGATCCAGCAAGAGTGCGGGGGAAATAGGAACATATCACATCAGATCCCTTAGGACCTAATTTCCGATGGAATAAGAATCATCCACTCAAGCTGGTCATCGGTAAACCTTCTGTACCTCTAAGAACATGAGGCCAGATGATAGATGAATATTTTAACTCTGAATTCATCTCGCATTTAAAACCTAAGAAAGTAGATGACGCCTTAGCTGACCGAAGCTGGATAGAAGCTATGCAGGAAGAACTCAGTCAGTTCGAACGTAGTAAAGTTAGGCACTAGTCTCCGGACATATCAATCAGGACATAATAGGCACTAAATGGGTCTTTAGAAATAAATTAGATGAAAATGAAAACATAGTAAGAAATTGTGAGGACTAGAAATTATAAATTGGTGGTTAATTAGTTAATCAGATCTGGGCGAGGATTATCTAATAGAGAAGTTAACCATCGGGTTTTCAGATTTGAAGGATTTGGTTTGCTTATGGTGATTTTCGGATTTTCAAATTTGGAGTAGAACAGATCATATTTGAGTTGTTAATCTCTATCGGGAATGATTTAATTTGATCACGTAATTTGCCTTGAATAGGAAGTAAAATGATGTCTTTTTGAGTATACATGATACGGTGTCGTTCGGTGATAGTCAGATTTGAGTAGCAAAATCTGTTCGGGAGAGTGAACAGTTGCGTGCGTCTTTTTGGCGAAAGTCAAGTGTTGGTCAACGTTACTGTGTGGACCGATCCGGTTCGTGAGTTGGTGTAGACCGGTTCGGTTTAATTATTCCAGATTTTACCAGATCTGGATGTTCGAGAGTGGGTCTTTTATGCGATATCTATTGTTTTGAGCGGGATCCCTATGCTACGTCGTTTTGATCAGTAGCATGACTACGTTTGATGTTAGGGCGCTAGTATAGCGTAGAGAAGTCGAATCTGTGATAGCGGAGCCAGATCCTGGTAGCGCTGAGATCTGGATAGCGCTCAGATCTGAGTTTGTCGGTGTTTGACTTTCACTGTAGTTTTGACTTGGGATTTAAATACAAGTGTCGATAAACACTTAGAATATTTTTCGAACCCGATATTTTCTTATCTTCTTCCTCGAGAACCCTCGTTTGGTACTGTTCATTCGAACCCTATTGCTTGAGATTGCCTTCGATTTACGTCGCCGTTTGGAGCAAGATTGGTGGCGCTGAGCTCGTCTTCCTTAGGGCTTTCGATTGATACCAATTTGGAGTTTTAGATCGAAGAGTTGAAGGAGCGCGAAGAAGTTGCAGGCATTTTCCATTTGAGTTTTTGAGGAGCTCGTGAGTAGCAGACCTGAGCAGGCTATTGAAGTTGCGTCCTGCGTGATCTGTCGAGGTAGAATTGAGATTTGAGGTACAAATTGAGCTAGATTTAGCAGCTTTCATATCAGCTTTTGGGTATTTCTCTCGTGTTGAATTGTTGTGGTCTGTGTTCTGATTATTTGTTCTAATCTGTTTTGGTGCGTGTGAGTTATATGCATTGAATTAAGCATGATTCGGCTGTGCATTCACGCATACATATTGAGCATGATTCCCTTGTGAGCTGAATCCCTTTGCGCGTTGTGATCGGCCGACTGAGGGGTATTTCTCTCGTGTTGAATTGTTGTGGTCTGTGTTCTGATTATTTGTTCTAATCTGTTTTGGTGCGTGTGAGTTATATGCATTGAATTAAGCATGATTCGGCTGTGCATTCACGCATACATATTGAGCATGATTCCCTTGTGAGCTGAATCCCTTTGCGCGTTGTGATCGGCCGATTGAGTCATCTTGCCTGAAAGGTCCAACGTCGCTATTGTGGTGGCTGGCTGAGTCGTCGTGCCTGAATACCACTGCCCTATGATGGTCGGATGAGTCGTCGCACCCGAGATCGTAAGAGGATGATGTATCTGCACAGCTGAGTCGTTGTGCTTTGCTTATCGATGTTTCTTGGTAGCCCTCATGCATTGCACGTTTGAGATATTGCATGTCTGATATGGCTGTTGCTTATTGTGCTCTTCGTACTGAGATTTGACCTCGTTTTCTTTTCTCTGTTTTGGGCCGTTTGGGTCTTGGTTGGCCTTTGCAGGTTCTTCAGGTAACCAGGCTGGACAGAGTGGAGCTTCAGCTGGTCGATCCCTATTTTGATTTGAGTCCCAGTTATATGTATGATATATTGAGCCAGGGGATGTCCTGTGCCTTTATTTATGTTTGGGGATATGTATTTGATTGACTACTTATTATTTACTTGTTGTGTTGCTGAGTTTTGAGTTAAACTCTTTATTTTGATTACGAACTTATTTTGATATGATAAATTGGATCAGGCCCAAAACGAAAATTTTTAGCCCATATTTTGAATGCTTCCGTATAACTAAGATTAAATACTCGCGCACTGGGCCTGACATTAAACTTGGATAAGCTCGATTTATTTTTCACCACACTCAAGTCTAGGCACAGAGTTTGAGTTTTGATTTTATTGACTCTGTGATTTGTGTGATTTTGTATCTGCCCCTGTGTATTGTCTGCTTGTGTTCTTACCTCTGAGTTTTGGTATATTCCCCTGAGGAGAGGTAGGAGTAGAATCGCTAGGCAGGCTGGTGAGGAGTCTAGGGCTCCCGAGAGTGATGAGGATGTTGAGCAGCAGAGTATACCTTTGCATCGTCGTTCTAGACAGACCGAGGTAGATGATGTGACTATACAGATCGGAGAGATGGAGCTAGTCTTGGCTAGGTTCCAGAGGATGAATCCCCCGACGTTTAATGGTGTCGAGAGTGGTCTGATAGCTGATGGCTAGTTAGATCATATGGAAGAACTGCTTGATGCGGTTGAGTATTCTCCGGGGAGGAGACTGAAGTTTGCCATTTTGCAGTTGAGAGAGCATGCTCAACGTTGGTGGAAGGGTACTTCCCGAGTCATGCGCGAGACTGGAGCTTTGGTTTCTTGGGAGAGCTTCTATGCAGCTTTTTGACAGGAGTATACCCCTGAGTCTTTCTACAACAACCGTGAACGGGAGTTCAACAAACTGAAGCAAGGGAGCTTGAGGGTGGTCGAGTATGCCAGATAGTTTTCTTCGCTGTTCTCGTATGTTCCCCATGTTGCAAACCAGGAGAGGACAAAGAGGAACAAGTTTCTGAGAGGGTTGAGGCCCGAGTTGTTCCGCATGGTGTTAGCTGGTTTCCCTACGACTTATGCTGAGGCCATGGATAGAGCGGTGGATATTGAGAAGAGTCTGATGGAAGCACAAAATCTAGTTCAGTCGATAGCTGGACGAAGTTTCCAACTTGTGCCAGAAGCGATGCCTTCTTTCCAATCTCCTCAAGTGCCGCAGCAGTCGAATCGTCAGAGGTTCAAGCCCCGAGGGAAACATTTCAAGATATGATCGAACTCGAGTTCTTCCGGTTCTGTGGTGGTCGAGTATGCCAGATAGTTTTCTTCGCTGTTCTCGTATGTTCCCCATGTTGCAAACCAGGAGAGGACAAAGAGGAACACGTTTCTGAGAGGGTTGAGGCCCGAGTTGTTCCGCATGGTGTTAGCTGGTTTCCCTACGACTTATGCTGAGGCCGTGGATAGAGCGGTGGATATTGAGGAGAGTCTGATGGAAGCACAAAATTTAGTTCAGTCGATAGCTCGACAAAGTTTGCAACTTGTGCCAGAAGCGATGCCTTCTTTCCAATCTCCTCAAGTGCCGCAGCAGTCGAATCGTCAGAGGTTCAAGCCCCGAGGGAAACATTTCAAGATATGATCGAACTCGAGTTCTTCTGGTTCTGTTAGTTCTGGTGGCAGTGGCTCTGGAGGAGGACTGACCTGTGGATAGTGTGGAGGTCGTCATATGGCTTCACAATGTCGTGGAGTTCAGGGTCTTTTCCATAATTATGGGCAGCCTGGACAATTTGCTAGAGTGTGTCCAGTTGGAGGACAGTCTTCGGGTCAGTCACAGCAAGGTTCAGCTAGTGGTTCTTCGCAGAGACCGCAACCTTTTGCTCAGTCCCAACGATCAGGTTTCCAACCACGAGAACTGTCTAGGTTCGTAGGATCTTCTAGACCTCAGTTTTTGGGACCACAGCAAGCTCAGGTGAATGCCTTGACAAGAGAGCAAGCTGAGGATAGTCCAGAGGGAGTTATTGCAGGTACTTGTGCTATTTTGATTTTCCTGCACGAGTTTTATTTGATACAGGAGCATCACACTCCTTTATATCTGATTTGTTTGTATATGAGTGTGGGTTGAGTGTTACCCCACTGTGTGATTTTGTGTCTGTATCTACTCCTGCTGGTGTGTGGTTGAATTCCCGTGAGGTTGTTGAGGATTCTGTGATTAGATTTAATGAGCATGTGCTGGTGACTAACTTGATTGTTTTGCAGATTAGAGATTTTGATTGTATCTTGGGTATGGACGTGTTGTCCAGTTATAGAGCGACTGTAGATTGTTTCCATGGTGTGGTGAGGTTTAGACCTCAAGTTTGGGAGAACTGGGATTTCTACGGTGCTGATTCGCGATCGAAGATCCCATTAGTGTCTGCCATGGAGAAGTTCAGTCTGTTGTCTCTAGCGAATTCAGGGCTTATGATCTATGCCTTGGATGTCTCCCATGAATCGAGAGTAGGGTTGAGTGATGTCCCTATTACTCGTGAGTTCCCAGATGTGTTTCCGGATGTGATTCTTGTGTTGCCTCCGAGACGAGAGATTGACTTCAGCATAGAGTTGGTTCCAGGAACAGCCCCAATTTCTAGAGCTCTGTATAGGTTGGCGCCACCTGAGCTGAAAGAGCTCAAGGATCAGTTGCGTGATCTTTTGGAGAAAGGCTTCATTAGACCGAGTATGTCGCCTTGGGGAGCTTTGATTCTTTTTGTGAAGAAGAAGGATGGATCTATGAGGATGTGTGTGGATTTTCGGCAGTTGAATAAAGCGACAATTAAGAACAAGTATCCTTTGCCGAGGATTGATGACCTGTTTGATCAGCTGCAGGGATCGGCAGTGTACTCTAAGATTGATCTGCGATCTGGTTATCACCAGTTACGGATTAGAGATGCTGATGTGGCGAAAACGGCTTTCAGGACAAGATACGGGCATTATGAGTTTCTTGTGATGCCGTCTGGATTGACGAATGCTCCTGCTGTTTTCATGGATTTGATGAATCGCGTCTTTAGTGAGTACATAGATCATTTTGTGATTGTTCATATATGTCATCCTGGTGTATTCTAGGAGCTACAGAGAGCATAAAGAGCACTTGAGACTGGTGTTGCTGAGAGACTCACAGTTGTATGCGAAGTTCAGCAAGTATGAATTCTGGTAGATAAGGTAGTCTTTTTGGGTCATGTCATATCCGTGGAAGGCATTTCGGTGGCCGAGTAAGGTCGAAGCAGTTCTTAACTGGGAGCGACCTAGGAATGTTCCTGATATCCATAGTTTCTTTGGATTGGCTGGCTATTATAGACGTTTTATCGAGAAGTTCTCTTCGATAGCCAGGTCGATGACTCAGTTGACCCAGAAGGATAGGAAGTTTGTTTGGAATGATGAGTGTGAGTCGAGTTTCCAGTTGCTCAAGGAGAAGTTGACTGCTTCTCCGGTGTTAGCCTTACCTTCGGGTTCTGGAGGTTTTGTGGTGTACTTTGATGCTTCTCTGCATGGTTTGGGTTGCGTGTTGATGCAGAACGGACAAGTGATAGCTTATGTGTCTTGACAGTTGAAGCCCATGTGTAACGCCCAGACATTTTTATAGCCACAATTAGAAATCTATAGATTTGAGAGATTAAATTGAAATGCTAATTTTATTCAACTTTCACATCGGGTTGAGTTTTCAGATTATGTTATGCGTAATCAGCTCTCATCTTAGTTGAGTTGGTTTTCAGATTTTAGACGCCAATGCAGGAGCTGTCCGGCCGATCCATACAAACCGATGTAATCCTTCTTTTTAATAAAATGGTTCGGTTTACATTTCAGATTTAATTGTTTAAAATTGAGTAGCACTTTTGAAAGATTTTAGCATATTGATAAAACGTGTTTCTTCCTTAGGCATTTCAAAATCGTATATATAGGATGTTAGCCACATCATGCATCATTATTTACAAAACAAAACACTTCAAACAAAGCGGTGCTCTCTGCAAGGAACCGAGCAAAATCTTTTAAAGCTTTTACAGGAGACGATCGGATTGTACGTAATTCAGGCCAGATTTCTTCTGTAATTGTGTCGCAGAATACAGGCAAGTAAACTCTGTTTCTTGCTACACTCATGAAAGCATATATTCTGTTCTGTTGCATGTTTGTATGCGTTTTTAAAGGTTTAAAAATTTGCTACGGCGGTTCTTAAAACGACAGAAAAGTTACGCCCTGTTTTTATGAAGAAATTATGTGTTAACTGTGATTTTGATTCAGAAATATGTTAGAAAAATGTTTGATGATGTTCGTCCAGTTGTTTCTTGAGTTTTCTAAGAATTTCTTCGAAGTAGCTTACAAGCATCTTATTCGATTTGTTTTCCAGAAATTTCTTGAGATCTTTTTGATTCCTTCAGACTAAGGAAACCTTCGTTGTTTATGTTCTTTCCAAATTTTAAGTCTGAAATCTGGTTATTTTACCAAAGCTGAATTTCTATTGTGAGTTGATTCTAAGTTAGCGTTCAGTTTCTAAGTCGTTTTAAGTTCAGATCTTAATTCTTGTTCCAAATCTGAATTTGGTCAACACTGCTATGTTGACTAGTTCACATCTGAGTTGACTATGGTTGACCATTGACATCTGAACGACTCCTTTTAATTGTGTTGACTTTCCAATCTGAGTTGACCAACAGACCAAATCTGATTCCTTTCTTCTTCGTTGAGATGCTTACGTACGATTCAGATTTCATATTTTAATTGTTCAAATCTGATTCGACAGATACATAAATTCTAGATTTAATTCCTTATTCTTTTTAGCTTCAATTCGAAAGATTAATTTGATTCATTCAAACAGATTCGAGTACTTTAATTCAGTTTTCATCTTCGCAATAATCATGAATTCTCAAAGTGTTCGAGAACATCGTCAGAGATTGTAAAACCAGTAAACCATACTTGACAGAAAAGAAAAAAAACATATTTACGAAAGAAAAGAAATATCAGAAAGAAATAAATGTTTTACAGAAATGTTTTCCATAGATTATGGCTTATATAGCAGACGGTCAAATGGAGAGGGTGAGGACGCTGGCTGAAGAACCAGTGTGTCCCTTCAAATACGGAAGGGACTAAGATATGGTTGATGAACTGTATACCCTTTTTATGCGATAGATGGGTTTTTTACCCAGCTCTCTGATTCAGATACAGAGTTTGATCAAACGACATGACCTTATGTACAGGTGTCTAGCCATTATTCCCAGAAAAAGAAAGGTTCAGTTTCTAAGTCGTTTTAAGTTCAGATCTTAATTCTTGTTCCAAATCTGAATTTGGTCAACACTGCTATGTTGACTAGTTCACATCTGAGTTGACTATGGTTGACCATTGACATCTGAACGACTCCTTTTAATTGTGTTGACTTTCAATCTGAGTTGACCAACAGACCAAATCTGATTCCTTTCTTCTTCGTCGAGATGCTTACGTACGATTCAGATTTCATATTTTAATTGTTCAAATCTGATTCGATAGATACATAAATTCTAGATTTAATTCCTTATTCTTTTTAGCTTCAATTCGAAAGATTAATTTGATTCATTCAAACAGATTCGAGTACTTTAATTCAGTTTTCATCTTCGCAATAATCATAGGGAATTCTCAAAGTGTTCGAGAACATCGTCAGAGATTGTAAAACCAGTAAACCATACTTGACAGAAAAGAAAAAAAAACATATTTACGAAAGAAAAGAAATATCAGAAAGAAATAAATGTTTTACAGAAATGTTTTCCATAGATTATGGCTTAGATAGTAGACGGTCAAATGGAGAGGGTGAGGACGCTGGCTGAAGAACCAGTGTGCCCCTTCAAATACGGAAGGGACTAAGATATGGTTGATGAAATGTATACCCTTTATATGCGATAGATGGGTTTTTTTACCCAGCTCTCTGATTCAGATACAGAGTTTGATCAAACGACATGACCTTATGTACAGGTGTCTAGCCATTATTCCCAGAAAAATAAAGAAAAGATCTAAGTGTGATTTTAGTCACAAAGCTTTAAAGAAAATGATTTCAGAACATGTTTATGTTTATGCTTTCATATCATTTCAGATTTGACAGTTCATCGTAATTAGCTTATTTATCTTTAAGCTATCCAGATCTAGATTCCAGTTAAAGTATCAGATATCGTTTGCTTGTATTGCATGATTTCAATATTCCAGATTTACCTGCTGAGCCCTTAGGCTCACTAGTTTTCTTGAGTGCAGGTAATGATCAATGAGGAGCTGGACGGTGGAGAGCTGATCGAAATGGAGCGTTTATCGTGGACATCAGTTTCCGTTATCGTTCTTTTGATTACAGATTTTGTTGTATGAAAATCTAGCTCCAATTATTGTATTATGACATATTTTTAATTCCTCGTTTGAATTGAAAATCTGAACCAGGTTTATACTTCATTGGTATTTACTGTTTTGTTTGGTTATGATACAGATTTGTATTTAGTTCCTCATATTGTGTAATGCCCAGAAATCCTTATTACGTTAAATTGAGCGCATGACTAGGGGGAAAACTATATGGTAGCTTGATTACATGTCATTTTATGTGATTATATGACGAATTTATGTCTTACTTTGTGCATGTCATTTTACGGTACTATTTGAGTTCCGGTAAGCAGGGACGAGACCGGAGACGACCAAATTGAAAATATTTTAAATGTTTTAGCCCTTAGACATATTTTAAAGAAAAAATTTTTATTTTATGCACCATTTCGAAAAAAAATGAGATTTTAGGCACAGTTATCGAGGGGGACCCGTTTTTCGCCTATACGGGCTATTTTTATGAATTTTACTACATTTTTAATTTGAGAGACCTTATATTATGAAAATTAGAGGCTTGAAGTATGCACTTTAAGTATTTTTAAGCATTTTTAATTAGAGGAGGGTTAGTTTTAGGATTAATTCGAACCATGTGGCTCATGGTTCGAGCCAAGGCTGGTCATGTTAGGAATGGCTGGACCTGGGGGTGGTCCAGCCGGCGGGGCTCCGGCCAGGTCGGCCGGAGTTGGGCGGCCGAAGGCTGCAAGTAGCGACGGGTCGTAGGTGGAGCGCTTGGGGTGGCGGCTAGGTGATGTTTAGGGTTTGCATGGATCGGTTTGGTTAAATTGAACCGGTTGGTTCGGTTGGACCAGGGTTGGTTCTTCGAGTCTCGATTCAAATATTTTTAGTCCGGTCCGAGTTATTTTATTTTTGGACCGGGTAGTTTTATTTTAAAGTCCAAGTATTATCGAGTCAAGTCAAACATTTTTTTTAAGTAAAAAATTATTCTTGGTCAAAATGTTTTTTGGGTCAATGATTTCAAGTCAAAAGATATTGTAAGTTATTAATTTTTAGTAAATTGGATTTTTAAGTCAAATTGTTAGATTATGGGCCGTTATTTTAAATGAGTTTTAAGCCTGTTTTGACGGTGTTGGGTCAAGTCTTTCAATAGATTTTAAAGGAATGTTTCTTTGTTGTTGTGCCAAGTTTGAGTTGGGCTTATTTTTATTTTAAGTTTAGTTGAGGCTTTGAGCATAGAGTTAGTGGGCCAATCGCTTGAACCAGTCCTTGACCGGGCCGAGGAAATGTATAGGCCCATGAATATATATATTTAATTATATACTTAGTATGTTATGTATTTAGGTATGAAATGTTTAAAGGAAATTAAATATATATTGATTGGCCAAGTTTTCTTTTAAATTTGCATGATTTTTATGAAACGCATGCATCATGAAAGTTTGCGAAATGTTAAGGCATGAAGGAAAAATATTTTGAAGGATTGATGTGATGTGGGGCAAAATTTAATGATGGGAGTTAGCCGGGTATCCGGGCCCGGGGATCCCCTGTTTTAATGTATGAGCTTAACCTCGCTGACTAGAAAGTTGAGCAAATTTGAATGGAACCTCGACTGCCAAACCAGCTTTGAGCAATTGAAGCAGGCGTTGATTGAGGCTTCTGTGCTAACAATGCCATCCGATCAAGGGAAATTCGTCATATACACAGATGTGTCGAAGTGGGGTTTGGGGGCTGTTTTGATGCAAGATCGTAGAGTAATTTCCTACGCTTCCCGACAGTTGAAAAATCACGAAAAGAATTATCCCACTCACGACTTAGAGCTGGCAGCAGTTGTTTTTGCCTTAAAGATTTGGAGGCATTATTTGTATGGGGAGAAATGTGAGATATTCACGGATCACAAAAGCCTGAAATACTTCTTCACCCAGAAGGAATTAAACATGAGGCAGAGGATATGGCTGGATTTGGTGAAAGATTACGACTGCACGATCAGCTACCATCCAGGTAAGGCTAACGTGGTTGCTGATGCTTTAAGTAGAAAGTCTATGGGACTAGCACAACTCATCGTCCACAAATCATTAGCAGCTGATATTGAGAAGTTTGGCTTAGAGCTGGTTCCCAGCAGCTGCAATTCAGTCGTAGCTGGTACCTCAGTGAGATCAAATTTGTTGGACCAAATTCGTGAGGGTCAGCTGAGAGATGAACAACTACATAAGTGGGTTAAGCAAGACAGGGAGAGAGGCGGCAACCTCTATTTTTCAGACGATGGCA